>NIPM01000355.1:3469-29118 GCA_002738285.1 Holacanthella duospinosa | reverse complement strand
CGAGGAAAAAAGCTAGTATTTTGCGAGAAAGTAGGATCCGTGACTACCGTTTCTAGCAACTGCAATGTTAAGTATTGGCAGTATCGCAACTCTTACCAGAGAGTAGATATGTGAGAAGGTATGACTAAGGAGTCTCGCAAGTACCTAACTTTGCCAGAGAAGTTGCGATGCTAGGCACTTAACAGAATCCGTGACTAACCTCCCTGGGGTATAATAGTAAAGGAATTTGAGTATATAGGAATTTCACGATTACGTGATGATTTAAATTATAAGTGATTTTGTTTAGCACCATGGTGATTACTAACATGACTTCCGCTACATCGATATCGCATTATCGAGAGTGGAATTCAAAACATGAAAAATTATTAATTTAATGTTATGAATGCATTGGTAAGTAGATAGCTGCCATCAAACAGACATATTCGTGTGAAATAATTACCGCTATGCTAATATCGCATTACCGTGAGTGCAATTGCAACCTTCCAAAACTTGCTATTTTAATAATATTTGTAGATTAGTACATAGTGGCCGTCAAGTATAACATTTATTTGAAATTACTACAGCTACGCTAATATCGGATTACAGGGAACAGAATTACAAACCTCAAAAATGTGCTAGTCTAATGATAATAAATTCATTGATATATAGCTGCCATTAAACAAAATTTATTGTAAATTATTACTGCTATGCCAATATCAAATTACCGGGAGCAGAATTACAAACGTCAAAAATGTGCTATTCTAAAGCTATGTAAAAATGCATTTATATCATGAGAGTAGCATATTTTTGAAGTTTCAATTCTGCACCCGATAATTTGAAATTGGCTTAGCGGTAATAATTTCAAAGAAATATGTTTATGTTTAATGGCTGCTCTGTACTAATCTACTCATAATATTAAAATAGCAAGTTTAAGAGGGTTATAATTCAGCTCCAGGTAATACGGTAAAAGCATAGTCGTAATTATTTCTAATTAATATCTGTGCTTGATGGCAGCTATGTAGCCATATATTTATGACATTAATTAATAAATTTTTATTGGTTTTGAATTTTGCTCCCGGTAATTCGATACCCATGTAGCGGGAGTCATCCTTATAATCATCATGCTGCTAAAGAAAAACAATTTTAATTTAATTGCTTCTTTAAAATTTGCCAGCAATATATACGACGCGGTGTCACGTACCACCTCCTTTTTAATTTTTGTAAGNAAACAATTTTAATTTAATTGCTTCTTTAAAATTTGCCAGCAATATATACGACGCGGTGTCACGTACCACCTCCTTTTTAATTTTTGTAAGTGGTTTAACAATTTTATTTATTAATATCACCAGCTTAGCCTCGAATGAATTAATTAACTGAAATTTAAATACAATTTTGTCTATAATAACTAGCNCAATTTTGTCTATAATAACTAGTATGGCTCTTTTATTAATATTACCTTTTAAATGAAACTTCTTTTTTATTAAGGGAAGTAATTTAAATACTTATAACTTAATTTATAAAATATATGCTAGAACATCCCCATTTATAACTATCACATTAATCAGTTATCTTCTTTTAACTCTCTTAATTACTGTTACTATTGTGTTTCTAAACGCAGGGCCTNCTATCACATTAATCAGTTATCTTCTTTTAACTCTCTTAATTACTGTTACTATTGTGTTTCTAAACGCAGGGCCTCTTCGTAAAACTTTACGCCCCATTAAATAATAAATACTAGCAGGTAAAGAACACGCCTTATTAAAAATTATAAATAATAGACTAATTGATTTACCTACTCCTATTAATTTATCTAGTTGATAAAAATTTAGGCTCTCTTTTGGGGATATGCTTAATTACACAAAATATTACTGGGTTATTTCTAGCTTTACATTATTCTAATGATATCAATCTTGCGTTTAACAGTTGTAGTTCATATTACACGTGATGTTAAATCTGGATGACTTATCCCTTCACTTCATGTCAATGGAGCTTCTATATTTTTTATTTGCTTGTACTTTCATAACGGCCGCGGTATATATTATTCCTTCTTCAAGTATGCAAATACATGAAATGTCGGTATGTTAACACTATTTATAGTGATAAGAGCAGCATTTATAGGCTATGTTTAACCATGAGGACAAATATCATTTTGGGGGTCTACAGTTATTACTAATCTACTCTCAGCTCTCCCGTATCTTGGATTATATTTAGTCCAATGACTATAACGGGAGTTTGCTGTAGATAACCTACATTAACCGGCATTTTTAGCTGTAATTTTTAAATTCCCTTCATTTTTGTACGACTAGTAATAATTCATCTTCTATTTCTTCACCAAACAGGGTCTAATAACCCTATAGGGCTTAATGCAAACTTTAATAAAATCACATTCCATCCATTTTATTCATTTAAAAATCTTATAGGTATAATTGTAATAATTTGAATACTCTTCTGCTTATGTTTAATATACCCTTACGCTTTGGAGGATCTTGATAACTTTATCCCAGCAAACCCCCTAGTAACTCCACTCCACATTCAACTTGAATGGTACTTCCTTTTCGCATATGCTATCCTACGTTCCATCCCTGATAAACTCGGAGGTGTTTTATGCTTAATCTTATCTATTGCAATCCTATTTATAATACCACTTACCAATTTAACTAAAATAAAAAATAAAAATCTAATAATTAACCAATTTTTATTCTGCGTATATTTTACAGTAACCTTAATCTTAACCTGAATTGGAGCTAATCCAATTGAAGACCCCTACATTTCACTAGGGCAACTTATGACTATCCTTTATTTTTTTTATTTTATTATTAATCCTATCATCTCAATCCTAATTAGTAATAAAACCTTCACAACTTAATTATTTAAATTAATAAAATAATGTTGAAAATACTCAATAGTAGTTAAAATCTACTAATAATTTTATTTTTAATCTTGAATAAAGTAAATGCCTACCCCACTATGAAAGATTAAATACTGTCCAACATTTAACCTGCGTAGCTAGATTTACAGGTTGGTGCCTCTCACAATTTACACTGTACCTATTAATCGTAATATCCACTATGAAAGATTAAATACTGCCCAATATTTAACCTACGTAGCTAGATTTACAGGTTAACCACAAATTATCAATTTAATAAAAAAAAATAAAACAACATAACATAATTAAGCTGGCAAAAATCTCCTTCAAGCCAATATTAATAAGTTATCATAACGCATACGTATTAAGGTACCTCGTATCCAGATAAAAATAGAACAAAAAAACACCCCAAGTAAATTAAATAACAGAAAGTTCATTAAATTTCCTAAAAATAACAATACCATAAAATATCTTATAAAAATAATTCTTGTATATTTCCGTAAAAATAACAAAGCAAACCCACATCTTTCATGCTCAACATTAAATCCAGACACTAACTCAGACTCTCCTTCTGCGAAATCAAACGGAGAACGATTAGTTTCAACTAATATTGATGTTAACCACATTAAAAATCTAGGAAGTATTAAAAATATAAATAAACAAAACTCTTGATTTGTACAAAAAAAATTAAATATTAAAAGATCTCGTTAAAAAAATAATACTAATTAAAAAACAAGCTAAACATACCTCGTAAGAAATAATCTGTGCAACCCTACGTATTACGCCTAACATAGCATAATTAGAATTAGAAGATCATCCTCTCCCTATAAGGCCATAAACTCTGTCTTGTACAACAAAAAAATAATAAACCTCCCAACTCTATATTTAATATTCTTTTACTTGATGGAATTAATGACCATATTAATAAAATAATTGTAAAAATAAACAAAGGCGGAACGTAAAAAAGTATTGTATTAGCAAACGATGGAACTATTTGTTCCTTAGTAAATAACTTAATAGCATCACTAAATGGCTGAAAAATTCCTACCACCCTCACCTTATTTGGGCCTTTACGAACTTGAATATATCCAAAAACCTTACGTTCCAATAACAGCATAAAAGTTACACACTTCAATACTCCAATAATCACTAAAATATAAGATAAAGTCACAAAAATATATACTATCACTGTATTAACTAACTTTATTACTAAGTAAAATATAAATTTTATTTTAAGAACCTAAATCTAATACAATATACTGCCACCTTAATTTTATACACATTAATTTAAATAATAATATTCTAAATAATTAATCCTTTCATCCTAACCCAGTTTTATCCTATCTATAGATAGGATAAACCAACCTGGCTCACGCCGGTTTGAACTCAAATTATGTAAGAATTTAATAGTTGAACAAACCACCTACATAAAATACGGCTCTTATAAGGTATCTTAATTCAACATCAAGGTCGTAAACTAAACTATCAATATGGGCTCTCTAATTTAATAACGCTGTTATCCCTAAGGTAACTTTTTTTCATTTCTCTATGCTAGATCAACTTATTATTTACTACCTGTAAAATAACGAAATTTTCAATATTCTCTAATTTCTCCAATTAAATTTAATATAATTATATATAACTCAACTAAATCTTACTTAATAATCTTTAAATGAAGTTCTATAGGGTTTTATAGTCTTATAGAAACATAAACATTTTCATTTATAACAAATTCATTTATCTGTAATTAATAAATTTTCTATTAGTTTAATCCTTTATTCCATTGCCTAATTAAGAGTCTAATTATTATTCTACCTTAGCACAGTCATGATATCGTGGCCCTTCATTTTTCAACAGTGGGCAGATTATACTTCCAAAACTACTCTGAAAGAAATGTTTTTGGTAAACAGTCTAACANGCAAAATTAATGTTTAATTTAACTCTCATCTTACTACTAATATTAACATTGTACTTATGGCCTCTACATATTCAATTACAATAAGAATACCATTATTAAATTTTGCTTCATTTAGGTATAGTGTAATCTAACTATTAAAGCTATTTAAGCCTATAAACCTTTATTAAATTTTAAAGTATTTATTAAAGGTTATAAGAACTTTCTCAGTATAATTAACTCATCAAATGAATAAAGAATAAAATTCCCCTTTTCACCTTATAAACTAAACTATTTATTTAATAATAGAACCAGAAATCTTATAAATCGAAAAATGTCTCACTTCTAACTTTATTTCTAAAAATTTAATGAAACAAATTTTGGTTAAAAAAATTAGTTATTTATATTTCGGGAAAATTTCTATTATACAATGTATTGTTAATCCTTGATGCAAAAGGTAAAAAAGCTTCTAATAACTTCATAAATGCGTAAATTCCTTTACAGTTTTAAAATATAATTTATTTCTAGCTACTCTAAATTCAATTAAGTTTCCTTTAATATATACACTCTAATCAAAATATTATAAACATAATATAAATTTACTCAATGTAAACGAGGTTCTTATTCAAGATCTATTATGACTTCAAGGCCCTCCTTCCGGCGGGCCTACTTTGTTACGACTTATTTCATATTAAACGAGAGCGACGGGCGATGTGTGCATATTTTAGAACATTAATCAAANTACTTTGTTACGACTTATTTCATATTAAACGAGAGCGACGGGCGATGTGTGCATATTTTAGAACATTAATCAAATTATAAAACTATTAATCAGTATTTACTAATAAATCCACTTTCACTTACTATTTAATAACATTCATACTTTAAAATTATTGTAATCCATTAAAACATTACTATACTTTGATCTATCATACAAAGATTNTACTTTGTTACGACTTATTTCATATTAAACGAGAGCGACGGGCGATGTGTGCATATTTTAGAACATTAATCAAAATATAAAACTATTAATCAGTATTTACTAATAAATCCACTTTCACTTACTATTTAAANATTTACTAATAAATCCACTTTCACTTACTATTTAAAAATAACATTCATACTTTAAAATTATTGTAATCCATTAAAACATTACTATACTTTGATCTATCATACAAAGATTTTACTTTACTAAAAAAAACTTTTCTTTTAATTTATTCATTTTAACAGCAATACATAAATATTAAACAATGTAAAGTATATCGTGGCCTATCGATTACTTAACAGATTCCTCTAATATGTAAAAATACCGCCAAATCCTTTAAGTCTAAAAAATCTACTANCTATCACATTAATCAGTTATCTTCTTTTAACTCTCTTAATTACTGTTACTATTGTGTTTCTAAACGCAGGGCCTTTTCGTAAAACTTTACGCCCCATTAAATAATAAATACTAGCACGTAAAGAACATGCCTTATTAAAAATTATAAATAATAGACTAATTGATTTACCTACTCCTATTAATTTATCTAGTTGATAAAAATTNGCCTTATTAAAAATTATAAATAATAGACTAATTGATTTACCTACTCCTATTAATTTATCTAGTTGATAAAAATTTAGGCTCTCTTTTGGGGATATGCTTAATTACACAAAATATTACTGGGTTATTTCTAGCTTTACATTATTCTAATGATATCAATCTTGCGTTTAACAGTTGTAGTTCATATTACACGTGATGTTAAATCTGGATGACTTATCCCTTCACTTCATGTCAATGGAGCTTCTATATTTTTTATTTGCTTGTACTTTCATAACGGCCGCGGTATATATTATTCCTTCTTCAAGTATGCAAATAAATGAAATGTCGGTATGTTAACACTATTTATAGTGATAAGAGCAGCATTTATATGCTATGTTTAACCATGAGGACAAATATCATTTTGGGGGTCTACAGTTATTACTAATCTACTCTCAGCTCTCCCGTATCTTGGATTATATTTAGTCCAATGACTATAACGGGAGTTTGCTGTAGATAACCTACATTAACCGGCATTTTTAGCTGTAATTTTTAAATTCCCTTCATTTTTGTAGGACTAGTAATAATTCATCTTCTATTTCTTCACCAAACAGGGTCTAATAACCCTATAGGGCTTAATGCAAACTTTAATAAAATCACATTCCATCCATTTTATTCATTTAAAAATCTTATAGGTATAATTGTAATAATTTGAATACTCTTCTGCTTATGTTTAATATACCCTTACGCTTTGGAGGATCTTGATAACTTTATCCCAGCAAACCCCCTAGTAACTCCAAACCACATTCAACTTGAATGGTACTTCCTTTTCGCATATGCTATCCTACGTTCCATCCCTGATAAACTCGGAGGTNACCACATTCAACTTGAATGGTACTTCCTTTTCGCATATGCTATCCTACGTTCCATCCCTGATAAACTCGGAGGTGTTTTATGCTTAATCTTATCTATTGCAATCCTATTTATAATACCACTTACCAATTTAACTAAAATAAAAAATAAAAATCTNTGCTTAATCTTATCTATTGCAATCCTATTTATAATACCACTTACCAATTTAACTAAAATAAAAAATAAAAATCTTATAATTAACCAATTTTTATTCTGCGTATATTTTACAGTAACGTTAATCTTAACCTGAATTGGAGCTAATCCAATTGAAGACCCCTACATTTCACTAGGGCAACTTATGACTATCCTTTATTTTTTTTATTTTATTATTAATCCTATCATCTCAATCCTAATTAGTAATAAAACCTTCACAACTTAATTATTTAAATTAATAAAATAATGTTGAAAATACTCAATAGTAGTTAAAATCTACAAATAATTTTATTTTTAATCTTGAATAAAGTAAATGCATACCCCACTATGAAAGATTAAATACTGTCCAACATTTAACCTACGTAGCTAGATTTACAGGTAGGTGCCTCTCACAATTTACACTTTGTACCTAGTAATCGTAATATCCACTATGAAAGATTAAATACTGCCCAATATTTAACCTACGTAGCTAGATTTACAGGTTAACCACAAATTATCAATTTAATAAAAAAAATAAAACAACATAACATAATTAAGCTGGCAAAAATCTCCTTCAAGCCAATATTAATAAGTTATCATAACGCATACGTGGTAAGGTACCTCGTATCCAGATAAAAATAGAACAAAAAAACACCCCAAGTAAATTAAATAACAGAAAGTTTATTAAATTTCCTAAAAATAACAATACCATAAAATATCTTATAAAAATAATTCTTGTATATTTACGTAAAAATAACACAGCAAACCCACATCTTTCATGCTCAACATTAAATCCAGACACTAACTCAGACTCTCCTTCTGCGAAATCAAACGGAGAACGATTAGTTTCAACTAATATTGATGTTAACCACATTAAAAATCTAGGAAGTATTAAAAATATAAATAAACAAAACTCTTGATTTGTACAAAAAAAATTAATATTAAAAGATCTCGTTAAAAAAATAATACTAATAAAAAAACAAGCTAAACATACCTCGTAAGAAATAATCTGTGCAACCCTACGTATTGCGCCTAACATAGCATAATTAGAATTAGAAGATCATCCTCTCCCTATAAGGCCATAAACGCTGTCTTGTACAACAAAAAAATAATAAACCTCCCAACTCTATATTTAATATTCTTTTACTTGATGGAATTAATGACCATATTAATAAAATAATTGTAAAAATAAACAAAGGCGGAACGTAAAAAAGTATTGTATTAGCAAAAGATGGAACTATTTGTTCCTTAGTAAATAACTTAATAGCATCACTAAATGGCTGAAAAATTCCTACCACCCTCACCTTATTTGGGCCTTTACGAACTTGAATATATCCAAAAACCTTACGTTCCAATAGCACCATAAAAGCTACACACTTCAATACTCCAATAATCACTAAAATATAAGATAAAGTCACAAAAATATATACTATCACTGTATTAAATAACTTTATTATTAAGTAAAATATAAATTTTATTTTAAGAACCTAAATCTAATACAATATACTGCCACCTTAATTTTATACACATTAATTTAAATAATAATATTCTAAATAATTAATCCTTTCATCCTAACCCAGTTTTATCCTATCTATAGATAGATTACCAACCTGGCTCACGCCGGTTTGAACTCAAATTATGTAAGAATNGATTACCAACCTGGCTCACGCCGGTTTGAACTCAAATTATGTAAGAATTTAATAGTTGAACAAACCACCTACATAAAATACGGCTCTTATAAGGTATCTTAATTCAACATCAAGGTCGTAAACTAAACTATCAATATGGGCTCTCTAATTTAATAACGCTGTTATCCCTAAGGTAACTTTTTTTTCATTTCTCTATGCTAGATCAACTTATTATTTACTACCTGTAAAATAACGAAATTTTCAATATTCTCTAATTTCCCCAATTAAATTTAACATAATTATATATAACTCAACTAAATCTTACTTAATAATCTTTAAATGAAGTTCTATAGGGTTTTATAGTCTTANCATAATTATATATAACTCAACTAAATCTTACTTAATAATCTTTAAATGAAGTTCTATAGGGTTTTATAGTCTTATAGAAACATAAACATTTTCATTTATAACAAATTCATTTATCTGTAATTAATAAAATTTCTATTAGTTTAATCCTTTATTCCATTGCCTAATTAAGAGTCTAATTATTATTCTACCTTAGCACAGTCATGATATCGTGGCCCTTCATTTTTCAACAGTGGGCAGATTATACTTCCAAAACTACTCTGAAAGAAATGTTTTTGGTAAACAGTCTTAACAAATATTTGTTAAATTTATAAATTGCGAAATTAACGTTTAATTTAACTCTCATCTTACTACTAATATTAACATTGTACTTATGGCCTCTACACATTCAATTACAATAAGAATACCATTATTAAATTTTGCTTCATTTAGGTATAGTGTAATCTAACTATTAAAGCTATTTAAGCCTATAAACCTTTATTAAATTTTAAAGTATTTATTAAAGGTTATAAGAACTTTCTCAGTATAATTAACTCATCAAATGAATAAAGAATAAAATTCCCCTTTTCACCTTATAAACTAAACTATTTATTTAATAATAGAACCAGAAATCTTATAAATCGAAAAATGTCTCACTTCTAACTTTATTTCTAAAAATTTAATGAAACAAATTTTGGTTAAAAAAATTAGTTATTTATATTTCGGGAAAATTTCTATTATACAATGTATTGTTAATCCTTGATGCAAAAGGTAAAAAAGCTTCTAATAACTTCATAAATGCGTAAATTCCTTTACAGTTTTAAAATATAATTTATTTCTAGCTACTCTAAATTCAATTAAGTTTCCTTTAATATATACACTCTAATCAAAATATTATAAACATAATATAAATTTACTCAATGTAAACGAGGTTCTTATTCAAGATCTATTATGACTTCAAGGCCCTCCTTCCGGCGGGCCTACTTTGTTACGACTTATTTCATATTAAACGAGAGCGACGGGCGATGTGTGCATATTTTAGAACATTAATCAAAATATAAAACTATTAATCAGTATTTACTAATAAATCCACTTTCACTTACTATTTAATAACATTCATACTTTAAAATTATTGTAATCCATTAAAACATTACTATACTTTGATCTATCATACAAAGATTTTACTTTTACTAACAAAAACTTTTCTTTTAATTTATTCATTTTAACAGCAATACATAAATATTAAACAATGTAAAGTATATCGTGGGCTATCGATTACTTAACAGATTCCTCTAATATGTAAAAATACCGCCAAATCCTTTAAGTCTAAAAAATCTACTACTCATGTTAAAAATACTGTTAGATTAACAGGGTATCTAATTTTGGTTACTTCACTAATTTTATTAAAATTAATATATTGATAACAAATTAATTCTAATTTGACCTGAGAATTTAAATTTCACGCAACAATTTTAATATTAATAACTTTAATTTTCACCTACGTAAATTAATTTAATCATGGGTTTAACCGCGAATGCTGGCACACATTTATTCGATTAAATAACAAATCTCTACACCTATTTAGTTGTATAATATTAAACACTGTCTTTTATTCCTATTTATATACAAATAAAATTATTGTTCGATTAATTTCTAAATTAGAATTTAACTTTTACGATAATGTGATAAAGCATTATTTAACTCTTTTTATTTACAAAAGAGTTAAATAATATAATAAAACATTTATTAATTATACTGTTAGAAAGGTAATTGGACTCTCTCACTTCCTTTAAAACTTTCATCCTTCCTCCCCTTCTTCAAATATACACAAAAAGTAGACTCGTCGTCTGAAGCGTCCTTTCTTATCTCCAGACGACTAGTCTAATCAGCAGCAGAGAAAAAGAGCTTCAGTCTAATTCCGACTCTCTGTCTCCACTCCTGTACCCCAGCCATTTTGGATTTTTGGTTTGTTCTTTGGTTTTTGAAATTGGTTTTCATCAATTCTTGGATTTTAAGTATTTCGACCCTTCACCCTCAGAAAGTTATCCCTTGACCTCTGACCTCCCTTTCCCCATCGATGTCTCTCTTATTTAATTTGTTTTTCCCAATCGCCCAAAATACCCAACCAAATTCCAACCCATACCTATTCACTTACCTGAACCTTACCCTAACCTACCAAAACCCTCCAATTTTCCCCAATTAATATATAACATCCCCAATTCTCCACGTAAGACCTAAACCGTATTACAATACAATCATCTTATATTATAGATGTGCTTCTATTTAATTTAAGTTAAACTTTAAAAAAATTTATATTATCTAATAAATGTATAATGGTTTCTAGGCTTCTTTTGTTATTATTTATATATATGTATTTATATATTATATATCAAATATATTAATTAAATGAATATCTATTCTTATTAAAATTTTTATTTATTGAATAAATAGTATTTTATATTATTTTACATCTATTATATCTACAATTATTTTTTTTTTAATTTACAAATAATACCTAACCATACACACATAAAATATACTAATAATGTGCCTGAAACAAGGATTATTCTGATAGAATAAAATATAAAGCTTAAACTTTCGTTATTATTAGGGATGCCCGAATATTGGNAACAAGGATTATTCTGATAGAATAAAATATAAAGCTTAAACTTTCGTTATTATTAGGGATGCCCCGAATATTGGTATTCGTAAAAATTTCGAATATGAATATTCGTATTTGAAATGAAACCAAATACGAATAGTTTGGACGAATATTCACCGAATATTCGAAAGCACATGCGCGTTGGGTGTCTTTCGAGTCGTTTTGAATAGCTTATTCAATTAGCCCTTCAAAAGCGAATATACTTTGAGCTATACAGAAAGAATTTAATTCGGAAGTTCAGAAGCTTGTGCAAGATATCCGTACACGTTGGAACTCGTGCTATTACATGCTAAATGGTCTTTTGAAACAAATAGCTGCCATCACATATTTTTCAGCGAAAGAGGCAAAGGATTGTGAATTTGACCGAAAATCAGTGGTATTTACTGGAAGGAGTACTTTCTCTTCTTCAACCTTTTGAAGAAATAACAAAAATCATCAGTGAGCCAGAATCAATAATTTCAGAAGTACTTCGATGTCTTATGACTCTCACAAATTATTTGGAAAAGGATCACTAAACATTTCGGAGTAGGGAATCTGAAAGAAACTCTCAAAGTTGGCATAATAGGTTTAAAAATTTGTTCAAAAATTTAAACTACACATGCGCCACATTCTTTGTTCCGCGTTACAAGTTATCTTTTATTGAAGCAGAAGCCCATAAAGATTTGGTGGCAGAAATGTCTGAAAACTATAAGAAGCATCTCAAAATTCCTACTGCAGAAAATTCGTCAACAAGTAATATCCAAAATCCTCTTGACACCAACGAGACTCATAATTCATTTTGAAAAAATTTCTCAGGAATTTGAAGAAAAAATTAAGCACAAAATATCACGACAATTGAACAAGTCACTTCACCCCAACAAGTAATCTTCACAATGAAATCAAGTCTTATACTGTTATACGAAATGTAGACAAGTAAGAGTCGATTTTCATGGTGGAAACACAATAACTCGGCCTTTCCAAACATGACTGTATTAGTGANGCATAATAGGTTTAAAAATTTGTTCAAAAATTTAAACTACACATGCGCCACATTCTTTGTTCCGCGTTACAAGTTGTCTTTTATTGAAGCAGAAGCCCATAAAGATTTGGTGGCAGAAATGTTTGAAAACTATAAGAAGCATCTCAAAATTCCTACTGCAGAAAATTTGTCAACAAGTAATATCCAAAATCCTCTTGACACCAACGAGACTCATAATTCATTTTGAAAAAATTTCGCAGGAATTTGAAGGAAAAATTAAGCACAAAATATCACGACAATTGAACAAGTCACTTCACCCCAACAAGTAATCTTCACAAGTGAAATCAAGTCTTATACTGTTATACGAAATGTAGACAAGTAAGAGTCGATTTTCATGGTGGAAACACAACCACTCGGCCTTTCCAAACATGACTGTATTAGTGAGGAAGTATTTATCAGTTCCTGCCAACACAGTTTTCGGCAAACGATTATTCTCTGAAGAAGGGTTTATATACGAAGATAACCGTTCCAGACGTTTGCTGAGCATGGCGAATTGTTAACCTTTCTCAATCGTAACTTTTGAGTAAAAGTGAAGGATGTAGACTTCTCTAGCCTTTTGGAAGTATCTTGCACAACCAATGAATTTTAATTTTAGACAATTAAAGATGATGCAGAGTCCAAATTTCCTTACTTATTTCCGTGTTGAAAAATACTTCCAATTTTAAAAATATTCGAATACTAATATTCGTAAAAGTGTCCAAATAGTTTCGAATATTCGAATTTTCGAATATTCGAAAATTATAGTTATTATAATTAAGATATACATAATATTTACTTTAATATCAAATATTAATATACCTTATCATAACACTAAATTATAAATACCACAAACCATATTGTTACGTTATTCATTTAATAAAAGATAAGCTAAACAAGCTATTGGGTTCATACCAGAATTCAAATTTTCTTCTTTTTAATTATATTCAAAATTAATAACTTAATTTTATTCCTTCCCTTGTGTATGGGTCAATCTTCTCTATCTCGAGGTCATCTTGAGTAATAGCTTGAATAGGTTTAGAAATTAAATTAATAAGTATAGCTCCAATTCTTATTNTAAATACCACAAACCATATTGTTACGTTATTCATTTAATAAAAGATAAGCTAAACAAGCTATTGGGTTCATACCACACTTATAGAATTCAAATTTTCTTCTTTTTAATTATATTCAAAATTAGTAACTTAATTTTATTCCTTCCCTTGTGTATGGGTCAATCTTCTCTATCTCGAGCTCATCTTGAGTAATAGCTTAAATAGGTTTAGAAATTAAATTAATAAGTATAGCTCCAATTCTTATTAATAAAATATCTCAACTATCAGTTGAAGCATCAATTAAATATTTCTTAACACAAGCTATTGCTTCCTCAATTTTAATATTCTTTGCTATTATCCATAATTATCTAGCAACAAATATATTGTACTTTACTATATCTATTTCTGATATAATAATGTCATGTTTGATATTAAAAGCTGGAGTAGCCCCCCTACACTTTTGATTCCCACAGGTATTAGAAAAATCAGAATGATTTCAATGTGTATTAATTTTGACTTGACAAAAACATGCCCATTTTGTTCTGGTCTCATTTTGATTAACAAGCCCTTTTATTTGAGTATTCGTACTTATATCTTCGGTTGTGCGCCTTATAGGAGGCATTAATCAGTTTAATCTTAAAAAATTGTTTTTCAACTATTATTTATTCTAGCTGAATACTTACTATCATTTCTACTAATGAAATAATTTGATGAGTATACTTAGCCCTCTACACTGTTTTAATTACAGNAAAAACTTGCCCATTTTGTTCTGGTCTCATTTTGATTAACAAGCCCTTTTATTTGAGTATTCGTACTTATATCTTCGGTTGTGCGCCTTATAGGAGGCATTAATCAGTTTAATCTTAAAAAATTGTTTTTCAACTATTATTTATTCTAGCTGAATACTTACTATCATTTCTACTAAGGAAATAATTTGATAAGTATACTTAGCCCTCTACACTGTTTTAATTACAGCAATTACCCCTATTTTTATAATATTAAATATTAACAATTACCCCTATTTTTATAATATTAAATATTAACAATTTACTACTAGTTAATCTTTTAAATATATCTAATGCACAAAAAATTGTAATTATAATAAANAGCAATTACCAATATTTTTATAATATTAAATATTAACAATTACCCCTATTTTTATAATATTAAATATTAACAATTACCTCTATTTTTATAATATTAAATATTAACAATTTACTACTAGTTAATGTTTTAAATATATCTAATGCACAAAAAATTGTAATTATAATAAATTTCCTCTCAATTGCTGGCTTGCCTCTTTTTCTAAGATTCCTTATAAAAATTATGGCTTTAATTACCATTATTGTATTTCAGATTAATATTATTTATTAATTATTATTAATTTATTATATTATTAAATATTATTTATTAATTATTATAATTATTCTTATAACTTATCATTTTTTCATTTCTAACTTTTTACTTCTATGCGCAAATTATTTATTTAACTATTTTTTAAAATGAATCAATAACTAATATAAAAATAATCAATACTATACATTTAAACATTGTTAGTTTTGTGGCATTAAATATTATCGCCCCTCTTATAACGTGGTTTTCTTTACCAATAAGTTTGATTAATATAATTATTAATTTAATGTTTTATGTTAATCAAACTGTGAGCCTTCAAAGCCCATAATATAGATGTCAATTTTTAAAACTTTAAATTTAACTTATATAAAAAATAATGCTATACACTACAAAAAAACTTGCAATTTTCTATTCTTATTAAATTAACTTTTTAACAACTTCTAAATCAACCTCTCTATCTCTCAATTTACTTAATTGTTAATCAATACAACGTATCAACCTTCTTAAGTCCACTTAACAGAAAGAATATAACTCTATAATTAAATTTACAGTTTAATGCTTTAAATTTCAGCCATTCCATTTCAACCAACCATAAAGACATTGGAACAATATATTTAATTTTAGGGGCGTGGGCTTCATTTACATGTAGTCTTTAGTATTAAAATTCAATTAGAATTAGGACACCCAGGTTTATTCATTGGTGATGATCAAACTTACAATGAAATAGTTATAGCTCAAGCATTTATTATAATTTTTTTCATAGTTATACCAATTATAATTGGGGGATTTAGTAATTGACTTTATCCCTTTAATAATTGGGGCCCCTGATATAGCTTTTCCTCGTATAAATNAATTGGGGGATTTAGTAATTGACTTTATCCCTTTAATAATTGGGGCCCCTGATATAGCTTTTCCTCGTATAAATAACATAAGATTCTGATTGGTACTTCCATCTTTAAATTTATTATTAATAGGAAGGTTAGTAGAGAGTGGGGCTGGAACTGGATGAACTGTTTACCCCCTTCCCCTCTTTATTTTTTAATATTTCCCATGGTGGTAGTTCAGTTGATTTATCTATTTTTAGCCTTCATTTGGCTGGAGCATCGTCTATCCTTGGCACAGTAAATTTCATCTCAACTATCATTAACATATGAACCCTAGGTATAAGCTGAGATCAAACTTCCTTATTTATTTGGTCAGTATTTCTAACCGCAAACCTTCTTCTTCTTTCTTTACCTGTATTAGCTGGAGCTATTACTATATTATTGACAGATCAAAATTTAAATACTTCTTTCTTTGATCCTGCTGTAGGAGGTAACCCAATCTTATATCAACATCTGTTTTGATTTTTTGGTTCTCCAGAAGTGTATATTTTAATTCTACCAGGATTTGAGATAATCTCTCACATTATTGCTTTTGAAAGATGTAAAACAACAATATTTTAGTCAATTAGAAATAATTTACGCAATAACTGCTATTGGCATTTTAGGGTTCATTGTATGAACCCACCATATATTTACTGTAGGAATATATGTTGACACCCGTGCCTAGGTTGCAGCTGCAACTATAATTATTGCTTCCTACTGGGGGGAAAATTTTTAGCTGAGTAGCTACACTGCAAAGATTATGATTACAAGGGTTTGTATTTATATTCTCAATTGGTGGATTAACAGGAATTATATTAGCTAACTCATTTATAGACATTATTCTTCATGATACATATTATGTAGTTGCTCATTTCCATTATGTTCTCTCAATAGGAGCAGTGTTTGCCATTATAATAATTATACCGATTCACTGTTATTCACTGGGGGAATAATTCACTGATTCCCATTGTTTACTGGAACTACCTTAAACCCTAAATGGTTAAAACCTCAATTCATTACTAGAATTCATTTATGGAAAGCGGTAAAATACTTTGGACGCACCTCACTACCCACAAACGACATATCGGCAATTCAATGGCATCTGCATTTCAGTAGTGTGTTCAACCCCGTAAATCTCGAATCGGTTAATTCCCCGTACTCCGAATGCATAAATGTTACCGACCCAATTTTAGACAGGCAATTCAATGCTCTCAAGACATACTTGGTCATCAAATCACTGAAATCTGGGAAAGCACCTGATGAAGATCTAATACCGAACAGTGTATGGAAGATAAGTTCGCCTGTCCTTTTCCAACTATGTTTTGATTCAGGGAAAGTCTCCGTTAAATGGTGCAATGCGTTAATTTGTCCGATACTTAAAAAGGGTTCAAGAGAAATCCCCGGGAATTATCGTCCTATCTCTTTACTGAGCAGCACACTCAAACTGTTTACTAAAATTCTAAATACTAGAATGGTGGAGTGGATAGCCAAACACAACATCGTATCAGACTTTCAAGCAGGTTTCCGGAAAAGAAAATCTTACGTTGACCACGTTTTCACTCTTATCTCTATGGCTCAGATCCAACTCCTCAAAGAAAAGGAGCTATATGTTTGCTTCGTGGATTTATCTCAAGCATTTGATACTCCAAACCACAACCTTCTATGGAAGGTTCTTAGAAACAGGGTTATCCACTAAATTCATTCGTGTATTCAAATATATATACGAGAATGCAGGTGTAAAAATTTCCACTTTTTACGTTTTAACGGAGAGAATAAAAATCATGAAAGGACTCCTGCAAGGAGAATTTGCAAGTCCCACTTTCTTTAACCTCTTTATAGAGGAATTGGTTAACATATTTGATAAATNCCTGCAAGGAGAATTTGCAAGTCCCACTTTCTTTAACCTCTTTATAGAGGAATTGGTTAACATATTTGATAAATGTCTCCTTGCCGGTTTTCGACTCCATTCGCGATTTGTACATTTGCTTTTTTATGCGGACGATCTAATTCTCGTTGCTCATCACGAGAACTCCTCCAACAGAAGATGAATCTCACTGCTAACTTCTTTCACTTCAGGTCTCCAGGTCTATTTTTCTAAAACAAAAGTGATACAAAGAAGCTACGTTCTCTTGGAGAGGAATCCCAGTACAGACTACGAAATCTTATATGTTCCTTGACATAATTTTCTAATCAAATGGGTCGTTCACATTCCACTCTAAATCTGCTATTGGGAAAGATATTGCCGCGCAAGGCACTGTATTTCGCACACTAGGTAGGATGAAAACCTTCGACTTGCAAACATCGAAATTTCTCTTAAATTCCATTGTCAAATCAACTACATTGTACAGCTCAGGAGTGTGGGGATCACAGCACATAAATGAAATAGAAAGGGTGCAACAGCAATATTTTAAGAGACTTCTGCACTTTCCTTTCAGCACCCCCGATACTTTGTTCGCTTAGAGATAGGCTGCCTTCCATTAAGCTTTGATGCATTCAAGTTTTCTATTTCTCTATGGTTAAAACTTCTCTCAGCTAACGATTCGAATTTTCCTCTCAATGCGTTTACACTTCGAAAAACCTCGTATAGATATCCAATCGAAAAATACAGCTGGTGTTTGCAGTTGGAAAGTAGGCTGAAATCTAAAGATATGCAAGGTTTATATAAAAGAGGCNAAAAATACAGCTGGTGTTTGCAGTTGGAAAGTAGGCTGAAATCTAAAGATATGCAAGGTTTATATAAAAGAGGCTTAGCGAAAGAGGTAAAATTTGTCCAGTAATTTCTACTCGCTGGGTACGAAAACCACTTGAGAACACTTGACTTCAAATTCGCACAACAATCTTACACTATTCCACACTATCATCAAATAAAATTCTCTCAAAACCCCGAACCATTTCTGTTGAACAAAATTTCCTCTTCGATGGCGACATGCATTCTACAAATTAGGCTAAATTCCAATTCTGTCTACAATAATGGAAAATGGTTTAACATGGGACATTTTGAGGAGAAGCAATGCAAGTGCTGTGGAGAACAACTTTCTTTTTTTCATGCTATTTGGGAATGCTCCGGCACATGTCACATTCGACTGAATTACTTTCAAGAAATGCCAATGGATCCAATTCAACTTATAAAAGACGTCACAGAAGTTGCCACTGATCCAAACTTCACATTTTACTTATCACTTTTAATTTCAGATATTTTAAAACTTTTTCAGTAATTTTAATACTCATAATTTTATTTTATTTAAACTTACTTATGCGCGAAATTTAATTGATAGGGCGATGGCCAACGTCAAATAAACTTATTGATTGNTTTTATTTAAACTTACTTATGCGCGAAATTTAATTGATAGGGCGATGGCCAACGTCAAATAAACTTATTGATTGATTACTATATTTGTTAGTGTAAAATTTTTCCCTCAACACTTTTTAGGCCTTAGTGGTATAGCACGACGATACTCAGACTACCCAGATCTATTTACTTTTTGAAACTCTATCTCCTCTATTGGTAGTTATATTACACTTATTTCTCTCATCATATTCATTATAATTATATTAGATGCATTAGCTGCCAACAGCCCAAGTATATTTAATTATTTTACAACCTTTAATATTGAATGAATTCATAATCTCCCCCCATCTGATCATACATACACAGAATTAAAAATAATTTTTTTTATTAACATAGCTTTCGCTCAATCAGTGTTAATGTTCAATGTTTGTGAATTACTTGAAACTTAAAATCTAGAGAGGATATTACCTAAGAATAAGTGGAGTTTTGTACAAAATTTGTATTAAATGCTTGGCTTTTTGTCAATTCCAGAAAGTCATTATTATAATTTGTTAGTTCAGGGAAATTGGACTCTTGGAGGCACTTAAGTACTTTGCAGTGTTGTAGGAGGTGGTTGAACGACAGTTGGTCTCCACAAAGTTTGCATTGAATTTCACTAAAAGAACATAAGTCGTATCATTGGTTATTACAATATACATTATTAAAGTTAAGTCGGACTTGTAGAACAGATGTGGCTAAAAAAAGAGATATAGGCATCGGGATATTATTAAGAATTGGCGAATATTAAATTAGTTGGTGATAGTGAGGAAGGGATTTGAAGAACTTGGCAAGTCTTAGGTCGTTATTGTAGGATATCTCGCGGAAATTCTTGAACATTAAAGTAAATTGGAGTCGAGATGCCAGTGTTTTGTTTTCGAGGAAGTCTGAGAATCCATTTCTGGATAGAAAGGTTTCTTACTAGATATACCAGCTATATTTGGGGTTCAGATTCTTCTTGGATAACTTCTTTAGCTCTAAATAGGAATTCAGTATTAGAAAGTTGGCTTCGCATTTTTGTAACTTTAGCCAGAAGTTTAGCGCCATCTTGTAGATCTTTATTTCTAATAGGGATCGTTGAGTTTCCAATCTAGAAAAGTAACTAGGTGTATTATAAGGTAGGTTCAAAATTTTCCTATAAAATGCCTGCTGTACTTTTTCTAGTTCGATAACATGGTTCGTGCCCCATAAGCCTGCGTTGTAGAGTGAGGATGCTTCCACAATTGAGTCAAACAGTTTGTTGGAGGCAGTTAAATTTAGATATTTTGTTTTTGACGAATGTTAGTGAATGCCCCTGACGAAGGGAATAGTGTTCCTAGATAACTGTAGGACGAGGTATTTCTATTTTTTCCCCTCTCCAATTGAAATGTTCATGTTTTGGTATTCTTCCTCCTTTATTAAACACCACAACTTTTGTCTCGTTTATGTTGACATTGAGTCCTCTAGTATAGAAAAAATTTGCGGCTAAATTAATTTTTTGTTGAAGAAGTTCAACGAAATGAGCTACGATGACAAGATCATCGGCGTAGAGGAAGATGTGGATAGCGCGCATCCACATACGTATTCTTCAACTTCAACGCTAGACACGATTTTTCAAATATAAACGTCAGTTCTTCAATGAAAAGGTTGAACAATGTTGGGCTAGCTGAGTCCCCTTGTACAACATCTTTCATTATAGAAATTCTATCAGTGAGGCTTTCTTGCGTTACTACTCTTGCATAAGCTTTGGTATAAAGGTTCTGGAAAACCCTTACTACTCGTGTAGACACACCTAAATTTAGCAGTACAGTCCAAAGGAGATAATGGTTTGGCGTGTAAAACGCCTGGGATAAATCGACAAAACAGGTGAAGAGTTTGTGGTTGTTTAAGATCTGTTTGCAATATGCACATTAACGTGAAGATGTGGTCAGCGCATGAACTTCCTTTTCTGAACCCTGCCTGGTAATCCGAAATTTTCTTATTCTGGTTAATCCAAGTGGTTAACCTATTGGTTAAAACTTTGGTGATGGTGTTAAGAACAGCGATTGACCGATAATTGGAAGGATTATTTCTGTCACTTTTCTTGAGTATTGGGAAGATCATCATAGAAATGGGGACAGTACCTGTGATAAAGCATAACTGGAACAGAGATGTTAAGATTAACATTAACTTTCCAAACTTCATTCGAAATTTCGTCAGCTCTTGTTGCTTTATGTTTCTTCACGATTTGGATACTGTTCTAATTTCTATGGCGGTAAAATTTCTGTCCAGAATTGGGTCCACCAATTGTACAAAATAGTTTGTATCTAAATTAAGTGTAGTAGGGAACGAGTATTTTTCAAATCTAGAACCCCTAATCCTCACTTTGGTCATATTAGACTGGTGAAGCTCCGATAATTTTCCAGTTTTTCTTTCGATGAAAGCCGTCCACAATCATCCCAATTTCAAGTTGCAAAGTCGATCCAGCAAGCTTAAAATTGTTCTCCCTTTAGACTCGGAAAGAATCAGTGAATTTAGCAGAAAAATCTCCGCTAAACTTGAAAATACGGTGAGTCAGAATGATCTAGATCTCACCTCCAAAATGATAAACGACACAATAATAGACACTTGTAAGTCTATGGACCTCCACAAATCAGCCATTCCGCGCAATAAATCCCGTCCATAGTTTAATTCAAAATGCAACAGTCATAAATGGTTTAAAAACAATGCCCTCAGGCGCTTGCACAGAAATTTAAATCCAAACCTCAGAATCTCCTTGAACAAAACTTACGTTCCGGGAAGCAAATCTACGAAAACATTCTAAATGAAGCCAAAAATTCATATTACAAAAAACTCGAAAAGGATCTTCATCACGTAAGAAACCCCTCAAAGTTTTGGAATACGATAAAAAGGCTTACTCCACACACGAATCATCAAACCGACATAAAAAAACATGACTGGTTTAGACACTACTTGGAAAAATTTACTATTAATCTGGCAATTAAATTTATTATGGCAGAATAGTGCATTGAGTTTAAATCTCAAATATGAATTTATTATTTTTTTAAAATTTCTTCTTATTCCTCTGCTGGGTTTCAAAATACCTGCCCTCCTTTAATAAAAGAACTAATTCTTTTCATGATCATACTATAACAATCCCCATTTTAATTACTATAATTATTAAATTTAATATATACTCAATTCTTCTTAATAAAAATATTAACAAAACTATAATTGAATCTCAACCCCTTCAAATATTTTGAACTATTACACCAACATTTATTTTAATCTTTATTGGTATCTCATCAATTCGTCTACTTTATATACTTGATGAAGTGTTTAACCCTATATCAGTAAAAATTGTAGGTCATCAATGATACTGATTTTATGAATATTCTGACTTTAACAATATTGAATTTGACTCATTCATAATTAACCCAATAAATATAGCTGGTAATTTAAATTTAATACGTTTACTAGATGTAGATTACCGTATAGTTATCCCTGTAAATATACAAATTCGTTTATTAATTTAAATATGTTGCCACACCCAACAAACCTTTCATGTTTAAACATGTTTACACCAGTTTTAACCTATGAACCTAATAATTTTCATTCACCAGAGTCCATGGACCTAAGTTTCTCAACCGACGATATATCTTGTTAAGCTATGTTGTCACATTTCACAAGCCTATTATGTTCAAACATGTTTAAACCTGTTTTAACCAATGAACATTCTGCGCTCGGAGCTCTAGAATATTTGAATTACCCTCTCCGCCACGTCAATCACAACGGGAGCTCTGGAACTTTGAGCTCTGGAAAATTTGAATCCCCCCTCAACCTCCACCATCACCTCCTCAAACAACGAAAGCTCCGGAGCTCCGAGCTCTGAGCGCTGGAAAATTTGAGACTCTGTCTTGTTCTTTCCAGAAAGTCAAACCTGCAAGACAATAAAGAGGCAGCAGAAATATTGTGCAAGATTGATAAGTGTCCTGTAAACTTAAAAATCTCTAGTTGTAAATACCAATTGAAGGAAGGGTCTGGAGATGTCAAGCAGAGTCGTCTAAGTTCAGAGAAAGCGCTATGAAGTATAGGCTATCAGGAGAGGGTTTCAGGATTTTAAGTAGAAGGGAGACTGTTAATTTGTAGATTTCGTAAGTAATTGGAGGTCGACATGTTTCCAATCTAACAAAATATTTTGGAGTACTTTGGGGTAATTTAAGCACTTTCTTGTAGTATTTTTGAAGTACGGATTCGAGCTTTTTTTCATGACTATGTGCCCATAAACCCGCTCCGTATAATGTTGTGGATTGAATAATTGAACCAAAAAGTTTGTTTGCACTGTGTAGAGAGAAAGATTTGGTTCGGTTGATTGTACTGAGCACTATGTTTTGAGCTGCCAGTCTTTTTAGCAGGGAGTCCTCTGCAGCCCTATGGAAATGACCATTAGAGGANGGGTACTTTGGGGTAATTTAAGCACTTTCTTGTAGTATTTTTGAAGTACGGATTCGAGCTTTTTTTCATGACCATGTGCCCATAAACCCGCTCCGTATAATGTTGTGGATTGAATAATTGAACCAAAAAGTTTGTTTGCACTGTGTAGAGAGAAAGATTTGGTTCGGTTGGTTGTACTGAGCACTATGTTTTGAGCTGCCAGTCTTTTTAGCAGGGAGTCCTCTGCAGCCCTATGGAAATGACCNGTTGTACTGAGCACTATGTTTTGAGCTGCCAGTCTTTTTAGCAGGGAGTCCTCTGCAGCCCTATGGAAATGACCATTAGAGGACATAGTGAGTCCAAGGTATTTGTACAATTTGACTACTTCAATTGTTTCCCTTTTCCAGTAGAAAAATCGCCTTTGTGTATTCTTCCGCTTTTTCTCAAGGCGACAACATTCGTTTTTTCCATATTGACACAGAGACCTCTATTTTCAAAAACTTTCCATATAGACCCGTCACATTGTAATAAAGAATAGTTTGTAAAGTAATAGTGTTAGTTGAGCACTTAAAATTATAGTTACCACTAGTAGAAGAGGGTTGATTAAAATTGTTATTAGTCAAGTGAATTAGATTAGTTATATTAGCGTTACGCGCTTTTGAAGGTGATGAGGTACTTGCTTGCTTTCAGTAGTATGATAGACGAGGTTCCCCCCTTCCCTACCGACCCTTAAAGCCACCGACCTACCCACGGCCCTAAGTATTTCCACCGACCACCGACCTAAGTGAGCAGTGTTGCTAAATTCACACCACCCTAAGTATTTCTACCGTCCACCGACCTAAGTGAAAGGTGATTGTAAGTGAAAGGTGTTTGTATGGTCACAGTAGAACTGAGCCACACATCCTGACACCCTAAGACCTCAAAATTCATTATTATCGATAAGCACCCTAAGTTTTGGATCATTGTTGGGATGGAAGACCCTAAGTATTAAGTTCAAACATGTTTAAACCTGTCGCAAAGTCCACCGTCCACGGACCTAAGAACCTAAGTAACTCACCGTTCATTGAGCTAAGTCTGCACATAGCCTATGAACCTAAGAATTCGCATTCTCCACAACAAACCTAACAACCTAAGTAACTCACCAGCCATTCGACCTAAGTCTGCGATGTTGTCACATCTCGAAGACTTTAGGTACTTTCTGCAGCACAGTCACCTATGAACCCAGGAACCTAAGTATTCTCATTCTGTACAGTTGAACTCGGTCACACACCCTCCACTACAAGACCCCAAAATTTATTTTCACCAATGAAACATCCAAACTCTTGTAGCATACGTGGATCCAAATTATTTCCACCGTCCACGGACCTACGAACCCAAGTAACACAGCAACCATTGACCAAAGTCTGCGGCGTTGCCACATCCCACAAACTTGTCGAAACATGTTTAAACCTGTCATAACCTATGAACACAAGTATTTTCATTGCCTACAGTCCACGGACCTAAGAACCTAAGTAGTTCACTATCCACCGACCCAAGTCTGTGGTGTTGTCACATCTCGCAAATTTATCCAAACATGTTTAAACCTGTCTTAACCTATCAACACAAGTATTCTCATCCCTAAGTATTTCCACCGATCATCGTAATAAGTCAGCAGTGTTGCTAAATTCACACTACACTAGGTATTTCCGCCGACCACCGACCTAAGTCAACATTGTTGCAACATTAAA
>NIPM01000354.1:113448-203382 GCA_002738285.1 Holacanthella duospinosa | reverse complement strand
GAGTTAGTTGGCCTTTGCTAACTTAACAAAAATTACAAAGTATTTATCAGTCAAAATACCCCATCTCGAACCCGAGCTCCAACCGTGAAAAACCACGCCGCAGCCCACGACGGCAGTGCAGTTCGCTTATAAGATTTTATTTCACTGACCAAATTAAACTATACTGAATTGTTCGGTTTTGAACAAGTGTCGTGCATGGAAATTGTCCGATGCTATCTAACCCAACCTAACACACTAACCTAAGTCTAACCTAATAACTAAGCTAATCTAACAATCTGAAGCTAACCTGGCAATGGGCTGCAGTAATTGACTGTAGTTGCTGCAGTCCATTACTACAGCATCTTATTAGNGCTGCAGTCCATTACTACAGCATCTTATTAGGTTAGGTTGTTAGGTTAGGTTATGTTTGCATCGGATAATTGCCGAGGCCAAAACTTGTCCGAAACCTATCTTATAGTATTGTTGAATAATTATTATAAGCCAATTGCACTGCTGCCAAGGCGGTGTCGTGGTTTGGGCTGGGGTTCGAGATCGGGTATCTTGACTGGTAAAGTATTTCAGTAACAATGTTTGTCTCTTGAAAAGTGAGGATTCTCACATTGGCCCCAAACAAGAGAAAATTATATAAGCCCTTTTTGAATCAGGCAAAATCACAGATTGTCCCATTTGATCGAAGGCCGATGAATGGTATAGACTATAGAGTACCGTATAAGGTAAACCTAGGTTCCCCTTTTGTGAAAGCGAAAGTTGTCAGCTCTTATTGCCAGTATAAAAAGTTCCTGCTCTCAAGAGCTGTTTGCCCACAATAGATGGGCAAATGTTTCTATGTGTATCTCAATGGCACTAGATTACCCGTGGAGACGTTCATGCACAGTTGCTAAATAACCGTATCGGTATACCCGATACTGGTGTTTCACCCTGATAGCGATAGCGATACCGATACTTTTTTCAACAAAAATCCCGTTACCTATAGCGATACCGATACTTTTTAAAGAATTGACGCCATATACCCATACTTTTCTAAACAAATTCCCGATAGCTATACCTATACCCATACTTTTTCAATAAAAAATTCCGATGCCGATTCCTATACTTTTTCCAAAAAGAAACTCGATACCATACCTATACTGATAGTATAGTTCTTTTTAAAACAATCCCGATACCGATACCTATATCCATCCTTTGGACAAACTATCGGTATATGTATCGGTATTGGCTAAACTATTCCCGATACTGGTATCGGGTTAGCAACTTGTGCGTTCATGATGTTAAGGTAGAACCGTTATCTACAATGATCTTTATCTCCCATGAAAGCCAAGATAGACAACCACAGTACAATTTAACCTTGAAATCTAGAATATGGTCCTAGGGACATGAAAGGANTTAAAACAATCCCGATACCGATACCTATATCCATCCTTTGGACAAACTATCGGTATATGTATCGGTATTGGCTATACTATTCCCGATACTGGTATCGGGTTAGCAACTTGTGCGTTCATGATGTTAAGGTAGAACCGTTATCTACAATGATCTTTATCTCCCACNCTTGTGCGTTCATGATGTTAAGGTAGAACCGTTATCTACAATGATCTTTATCTCCCATGAAAGCCAAGATAGACAACCACAGTACAATTTAACCTTGAAATCTAGAATATGGTCCTAGGGACATGAAAGGAATTCACGAAAGTGATGTGCCCTATCACCTTATTATAGTAGTCACATGCTAGTTTTTAGAGCCAGTCAGGAGAAAAATATACGAAATTTGTCAGTTATAATGACAAAATCTATCAGTAAGTGTGTGTAGGATTAAGTATACTTTCCGGTTGGGGTATACATTTAGGGGGTGTTGAAAAATTTCTTTTTTTTTTCAAAAAATTTATTTTCTGGAGTTTTGCATTTCTCCACGAATCATGACATTTGAAGATTTTTGGGACAGTTTTTCGAAAAAAATATTTTTTGAAAATATTTTTTTTGTTTTGAAAAAAAATGTTTTTTTGAAAATAGTCTTAAAAGTCTTGAAATGTCATGATTCGTGGAGATGTGCCTTAATCCAAAAAAAAATTTTTTAACTAAACAAACAAATTTTGAAAATATTTTTTTTTGAAAACAGTTTAAAAAGTCTTCAAATGTCTTGATTCGTGGAGAAATGCAAAAATCCAGAAAATAAATTTTTCAACACCCCCCAAATGTATACCCCAACCACGATACATTACTAGCCGAAATAGGATCGTCCATTTTCCTCACTTTCGAAAGGGAGAGTAATAGTATAGTGTAAACTCAAAATAATAAGTTTGACCTTCAGTAAAGTGCAACATAATTTATTTTTTGCTTTTTTTCGGAAATTAAAAAAAAGTATAGGGTTTCAAAATTTGATCAGGATTTTTGAAAAATTTGTTAATTTAGGAAATACCCGGACCCGGGCATTATCAAAATCCCGGGTTACAAAATAAAGTTCACCAATTGAAATGGAAATAATTACGAAACGATGATACATTTTGACAGGAATTTTGAAAAAAATTTAATTTGGAAAATACCTTAAGTAAATATCCGAATTCGGTTATTTATAAAATTATGCGGGTTAGAAACTAAACTTCACCAATTTGGATGGAAAAAATTATAATTTGGCACTAAATTACGTCAAAAATTTTGGAAAATTATTTGTTTTGGATAATACCCGAATCCGGGTATTAAAAAATTCTCCAGGTTTNGTCAAAAATTTTGGAAAATTATTTGTTTTGGATAATACCCGAATCCGGGTATTAAAAAATTCTCCAGGTTAGAAATTAAACTTCACCAATTTGGATGGAAAAACTTATAATTTGGCACTAAAATACGTGAGAAATTTTGAAAAATTATTCATTTTGGAGAAAATCCGAATTCGGGTATTAAAAAATTCTTCGGGTTTGAAACAAAACTTCACCAATTTAGATGGAAAAAAATTATGATTTGGCACTAAATTACGTAAGGAATTTTGAAAAATTATTTATTTTGGAGAATACCCAAATCCGGGAATTATAAAATTCTCCTGGTTAGAAACTAAACTTCACCAATATGGATGGGGAAAATTATGATTGTGTACTAAATTATGTCAGAAATTTTGGAAAAGTTTTCATTTTGGATAATACCCGAATCCGGGTATTATAAAATTCTTAGGGTTCGAAACTAACCTTCACCAATTTGAATGGAAACTAATTATAATTTGGCACTAAATTACGTAAAGGATTTTGGAAAATTATTTATTTTGGAGAATACCCGAATCCGGGTATTATAAAATTCTCCTGGTTAAAAACTAAACTTCACCAATATGGATGGGGAAAATTATGATGGATACCTAATTACGCCAGGAATTTTGTAATTTTATACATTTTGGAGAATAACCGGATTCGAGTATCATCCAAAGTAAAAAGTTTCCAAAATTCTTGACAATTTAATACCCAATCATAATTTTTTCCATCCAAATTGGTGACGTTTAGTTTCTAACCATGAGAATTTTATAATACCCGGATTCGGGTATTCTCCAAAATAAATAATTTTCAAAATTCCGTACGTAATTTAGTGCCAAATCATAATTTTTTTCATTCAAATTGGTGAAGTTTTGTTTCAAACACGGATAATTTTTTAATACCCGGATTCAGGTATTCTTCAAAATCAATAATTTTCCAAAATTCCTAACGTATTTTAGTGCCCAATTATAATTTTTTTCATCCAAATTGGTGAATTTTAGTTTCTAACCCGCATAATTTTATAAATAACCGAATTCGGGTATTTACTTATCCATAAAAGGTTTAATTTTTTTTTTCAAAATTCCTGTCAAAATGTATCATCCTTTCGTAATTATTTCCATCTGAATTGGTGAACTTTACTTTGTAACCTGGAATTTTGATAATGCCCGGGTCTGGGTATTTCCTAAATTAACAAATTTTTCAAAAATCCTGATCAGATTTTGACACCCTATACTTTTTTATAATTTCCGAAAAAAGCAAAAAATAAATTATGTTTCACTTTACTGAAGGTCAACGTTATTATTTTGAGTTTACACTATACTATTACTCTCCCTTTCGAAAGTGAGGAAAATGGACGATCCTATTTCGGCTAGTAATGTATCGTGACCCCAACCATACTTTTTTCCAAATGCCCTTGATTGAAGTGGCAGAAGTATTCCGAGACTTATAGACTGCCGTGTTATGCACGAGGCTCTTTGGCATTAAGAAATAGTTGAGTGATGATGCAAAGAGTTTACTTGAACTAAGAAAAAAGATTTGAAAAGTATCAGTCAGTCAATCATTAAAATTGTAAAATTTCGAAGATTAGGTTGTTGGAAGCAGTGATTCCGCCCAACCAATCCCAACCGGTTGGGTTGCGTTGGGATACGAAGCGTTGAAAGAGCTTTTAAATTGGGTTGGGTTTAGTGTTCTCCATGACTCTGACTCTCATGACTCTGACTCTGACTCTCATGACTCTGACTCCAAGGGTTTTTGGAAGTAGGGAGTCATTTGATGACTGACTCCAAGGGTTTTGGGAGTCAGAGTCATGACTCCGGGAGTCGACTCCCAGTCTTGGGAGTCATGACTCTTTTGAAGAATGGGCATATGGGACTATTTTTTTTACATTTTTTCTTCACCTACTTTAATCACTTAAAGTGTAGTACCCATCATACGAGTAAAGAAAAAAAAACGAAGAGTCGGGTAAAAAACAGTCATTTTACTCAAGATTTTTACCGAGTGGTATTCATCATCTCTGCCCCGCCTAGCAAAAACCAAAGAAAAATCTTTTGCTCAGGAAATTTTTTGCCGGGCTCGATGGTAAAATCTTGCCTATTTTTTATGGCGAAAAATCCCCATGTTCTCCTGTGTTGAGTAGTAAAATCGAGGAAAAGAAGTACAGTCCAACTAGTATTTTTGGGACGACTGGAAGTTACTTTTGACCCATGCTATTTGCTGGAGAAAGGGGTGCTCCAAAAATTATTGCCAGTAAGAATCCTTAAAGCATATTTTTTTTAGATGATACTGTTTACATGTTTCAGAAAGAATATGCGAAAGTAGAGAGGAAATTTTTTTTAATCAAGTCTCTGTGACGTCTAGAAAAAAGTTACGATTTTTTGAAAATTGTAATTTCAGAACATTCTTTTGGGACAATGTACATGAGAAGTTAGGTGCGTTGGTCCCATGATTGAAATCACGCTTTAAGGCAAGGTTCCTNGCGTTGGTCCCATGATTGAAATCACGCTTTAAGGCAAGGTTCCTCAACAAAAAGAAACTAAAAAATAAACTTTCATCAGGGTACCACATATGTCCTAAATTTTTTTAAATTACAAAATTTCTTCGTGAATGTTGGTCGACGTCAAGAACCAAGGTATGGCAATGGAGCTGCAAGAAAAATTTACATGCAAATATTATTTCGATAGTTATTTTTACAAAGAAATATTTAAAAAAAGTTATGAATTATTTAACCTGATGAAAGTGGCTAATTTAGTTTCTTGTTGTCAACGAAACTTGACTAAACGTATAAAAAATTTTAGTTTCAGATTTTCCTACCCTATTTGCCATTTTTGTGTTATGAGCTCGGAGTCGAGAGTCATGACTCTGACTCTGACTCAGAATCGACTCCCAAAATTCATTTAGTCAGACTCCGACAGTCGACCCCAAACATTTAGAGAGTCAGAGTCATGGCTCCCAGAGTCAATGAGTCTGACTCACGGCCAAACTGGGAGTCATGGAGAACACTAGTTGGATTGGACTTTAAAAAAAAAAGACTTTAAAAAATTCCGAAGTGGGGTTGGGTTGGGTTGGGGAGACTTTAAAAAATTCCGAAGTTGGATTGGGTTGGGGAAACTTTAAAAAAAATCGGAAGTTGGGTTGGGTTGGGATGGGGAGACTTTAAAAATTTCGAAGTTGGGTNGGTGAAGTTTTGTTTCAAACACGGATAATTTTTTAATACCCGGATTCAGGTATTCTTCAAAATCAATAATTTTCTAAAATTCCTAACGTATTTTAGTGCCCAATTATAATTTTTTTCATCCAAATTGGTGAATTTTAAATTTTACCGAAGTTGGATTGGGTANTGAATTTTAAATTTTACCGAAGTTGGATTGGGTAGGGGAAACTTTAAAAAAAATCGGAAGTTGGGTTGGGTTGGGATGGGGAGACTTTAAAAATTTCGAAGTTGGGTTGGGTTTGGATAGTCGCTTGCGATGCCCATCACCATTGATGGATAGCCCAAATAATCCCCAACCGGTTCACTATGGCTGATTCAACATAAAATATATTCAGACTATCTTCTAAAGAAAAACACTCAAGGATTTATGTTAACATGCAGTTAGGAACAGTCATGTCTATTTACAGCCCCATATAAACAAAAAACTATAACGCATAAACTTTGGACGCTTGCCCCCTGCCCCCTTGTTTTCATAATTTTTTAGTTTTTATTACTCCTACCATAACCCCTTGCGCTATGCCATATCGAGTTTTCAATTTTTAAAATACTCGGGCCAAAATTTTTTGTCAGTCCGAGATTTGTGTGACACTTGTTCTGCATGTTTATATGATGCACCCTGACTGCTTTTGTTAGTTAGCCTTAAAAACTGTACTTTAGAATAAAACACTACGTCGTAACTAACAAAAACTAACAATAACCTTAACGGTGAATCGAAAGAACAGAGCTTCAGCTACAAACCCAAATTTTCAAACTGTTGAGATATGTTGAGATATTCGAGTTATAATTAAAACAATCAAATATCCCATGCGCAACAAAGTTTAAAAAATAGAACTAGTCATCGTGATATGAAAATTGGAGTTGTGAAATGAAGGTACATGTTTCGCCAATCATAAGATTTGTTGTCACTAATTAAAACCTATAATTTCTATCTGCTTAACCACGTTTTAATGGAAACTTTTGGTTCTCAGGAATAGAATATAAGCTCGTTTGATTAAATTATGTGTATGATGCGGGAATATTGGTGGAAAGGTTTCATTAACATAAGCAATTGTTGTATTCTATGTAATGTCAAACCAAAAATAAAAAAACCTAAGTATTTTCACAACTTAATATCCGGCAATATTTCAGTGACTGTAACTAGTAATATAACTAAAGCAATGGGTAAATATTTTATCACTTCGATCTTTGTTTGTTTAATAATTTTATAAAGATTTAAGCACAAAATTTTTTCAAAAGTAAAAATGCTGTTAAAGTCAAAAATCTGAAAATTTCAATATGCAACAATTTTTTCTGACTTGACTCCTTCAGGTCAAAAGTCAAGGTCAACTTCCAAAGTACCTATAGTGGGGGCAGAGTAAACAAAAAAAATTTCTTTGTTATTTGCATATAAATAAATGTTCTGCCCCGATTTTGAATATTCTTTTTTCAAAAATTAAAAAAAAAATTTTTTTTTAATTTCTTTTCAAAATTTTTTCACAGTTTTTTTTAAAATTAAAAAAAAATTTTTTTTTAATTTTTTTTTAAATTTTTTTACAATTAAAAAAAAATTCAAATCAAAAAATACAAATACAAATTCAAATAAATTTTTTTTGAAAATAGTTTCAAAAATTGTTTTCAAATTTTTTTTCAAATTTTTTTATTAATTTTTTAAACTTTTTATTTGAAATATTTCGTCCAAAAACTACAAACATTTATCAAAAGCAAACGAAAAATTTCTTGCGTACTTTGTCTCATTTGGTTATAATACATGTATTTATATAAATTTTATTTCAGCTTGATGAATAAAATCAAACTCCGAAGGGAGGCTTGTATTTTGCGCCGGGAGAACTACCGAATGGGCCTAAGTCTGAGTGTCTTTTAGCATTATGCCAGAAAACTAATCGTGTTGGGAACACGTGCACGATGTCCGTGTAATTGGTTCTCTGTGCAGATGTAAATTGGCAAAACTATTTTGGAGATCTTTCTTATTGATGTAATTGGGCCAGACAGATACGGAGTTACATACTCAAAATTTTTATTTATTTATTTAATTTATTTCAATTTTACACTAGAATCTTTATCAAAATTTTGTTTTCCATATTTTGATATTCTGTTACGAATATTTTAATTATTAGTTTATAATTTTCTGATTTATATACTTATATTTATCGCATAATTTGTGGTTATGCGCAACTAGTTTCTTCATTCTACAGCAGTAGTTGCAGGAGTCATGCCCGACATAGAGCAAAGGAGTTCCTCATTCTGGATAAATTTTGAATAAAAAATTTGAAAATCAATTTGAAAAAATTAAAATTAATCTAATGTGGGAAAAATTACTCAAAATCGGTGCAGAACATCCTCTTACTGATTTCTATGCGAATAAAAAATTTTTTTTTAATANAATTTTCTGATTTATATACTTATATTTATCGCATAATTTGTGGTTATGCGCAACTAGTTTCTTCATTCTACAGCAATAGTTGCAGGAGTCATGCCCGACATAGAGCAAAGGAGTTCCTCATTCTGGATAAATTTTGAATAAAAAATTTGAAAATCAATTTGAAAAAAATTAATCTAATGTGGGAAAAATTACTCAAAATCGGTGCAGAACATCCTCATACTGATTTCTATGCGAATAAAAAAATTTTTTTTAATNTCGGTGCAGAACATCCTCTTACTGATTTCTATGCGAATAAAAAATTTTTTTTTAATAAAAAAAAAACAATTAGAAACAAATATTGAAAAAAAAATTAAGAAAATTTTTTTATTAATTTTTGACAAAAATTATTCGAAATCGGTGCAGCCCATCAAATAACAAAAAAAAAAATTAAAAAGAGATTTTTGTTTAGCTTCCCCCCACTTTGGAAGTTGACCTGACTTTTGACCTGACTTTTGACCCTTCACAGAAAATTGTTATATAGAAATGGTTTACAGATTTTCATCCTGAGCAACATTTATAGACCTTGTTTGGGTCAAAGAGAATCCAAAATCAAAATTTTGGACTTAGAAAATTTGCGAATTAAAATTTTTACAAAAAGTTTTCATAATAGCTTCAAAATTTCCTGAAACGGATTTCTATGCGAAAAAAACGAAAAAGAGACTGAATTGCAAAAAAACGGAAAAAAGACCCCCCATGACAGAATTTTCTCCAGACCATCCCCAATGACATATTGGGGTGTGTCGATGACACTCCAATATGTCATTTGTATTAAATGCTGTGCTATGGTTGTTATTGTCATTTTGGTTTCATCTTGCTGTAGTTGATGTGAACGCAGGGAATCGAGCCTTGACCCAGAGATCACTGAGGTCGGAAGCACAGATGTGTAATAAAGTAAACTTAATTCGAAGTAGGTTTTAAGGATAAGTTTAATTCTCTAGACTTTGAAATCAAAAGAAGCAGAGAGTGAATCTAATATTGGGAAAGGTTACGGAGAGAAATTATAACACCGAATGGCCTCGATTTTCGCCACAGATTCCGTTTATATTGGCCAATTCTGAAAGGAGGCCAAGGTCTTTTGAAACTCCGTGCGCGTCGCTGATTGGCTGTTGCCAACTTGCGACGTGACATTGAATGTCCTCAGTATTTGTGCATTATTCGGGTATAATGAATATTGGATGTGTAATAAAAGAAGTATCGTGATACATATTGTGGCACGGTGGTATGTTAACTAATGACTTCCATGCACGGGGTTAGGGTAATTATCTAAAACTTATTGAATAAATCCGTAAATGGGAATTGAACTGGGTTGGTTTACTGACGGGCCTAATTGTAAATACTAGAGTTACAGGATGATTCCATAAGTAACTAATTTCGGGTTACTATACTAGGTTTCGGGTAGTCCAATAAGACTCCCGACTCTGGGATGNATGTGTAATAAAAGAAGTATCGTGATACATATTGTGGCACGGTGGTATGTTAACTAATGACTTCCATGCACGGGTTTAGGGTAATTATCTAAAACTTATTGAATAAATCCGTAAATGGGAATTGAACTGGGTTGGTTTACTGACGGGCNGCTCTCTACCAGTTGGTACATATCCGCGGGGGAAGTAAAAGATGAACTCAGCTCCGGTGTCCCAGGCATCACAGGAACAAACGGGGGTTCCGTTCTCAAACTCCGGAGTCCCGCTCCGACCCGCGATACCAGGAGTACCAGAGACTGGTTACTGTGTAGGGGTGAAATGTGTTACTGCGGGAAGATCCTAAGACTTGTGCTGCTCGCTGAGTTGGAAATCGCCACGCGGGACTTGGACGACCCTAAGCAGGGATGAAGCCCTGCCGAGTCCACGGTCTCATGATGGATGGGAATCTTCCTACACTACACACTTACGGTTCCGGGGATGGGAAAAACTGAAGTCTCTCTCTCTCTCTCTCTCTTCTCTGGATCCACTCACTGGGCCATCAGCCAAAACATAACACAATAATAATTTGCCACTTTCACGAATACGGGTAGCAATCGATTGATTATTATCAATATTAGATTTATTTGCAAAAGACTTATGCTAAGTACATTATTATTTCAGACAAGACACTTACACTTAATTTCCAAGACAATAGCAAATTTTACTCCTAACCGCCCGACGTTCAACACTCGACTGAACCCCTCCTCTCACGAGACACAGGAAAACATTAGTTTTATTCCCCATGTCGATTGCGTCATAGTAAAACCATATTTAATTTACTTGACTTTTCTTTACAATTGATTACGATTCAGAAAACCTATATTTCCTTTAACCGAACTAATTCAGTTAATTTACCTGGCGTAATACCCATTGCAAAACCCTATTTCACCACAATATATCATAATATCCTAGGTCCACTCTATCTCTATAACGTCAACGAATTTCTAAGTTTATGTTATNTCACCACAATATATCATAATATCCTAGGTCCACTCTATCTCTATAACGTCAACGAATTTCTAAGTTTATGTTATGGTTAGCCATATCGGGAACTGTTGTCTACGATCACTCTAATGTTCGATATTAATCTAAACATTTTCCGACCGCGCCAAATAGACTAAAGGTGACTATATATATCAACTTGACTCTATGATGCTATTCAAAGTATATTTGCCTTTGTTTCGTAACCNTCACCACAATATATCATAATATCCTAGGTCCACTCTATCTCTATAACGTCAACGAATTTCTAAGTTTATGTTATAGTTAGCCATATCGGGAACTATTGTCTACGATCACTCTAATGTTCGATATTAATCTAAACATTTTCCGACCGCGCCAAATACNTTAATCTAAACATTTTCCGACCGCGCCAAATAGACTAAAGGTGACTATATATATCAACTTGACTCTATGATGCTATTCAAAGTATATTTGCCTTTGTTTCGTAACCAAACTATGGGTTGATTATATGTTGATTGATGTATGAATACAGTGATTATACCTTTTTTATTTATCAGATGTGAAAAAATACTATAATTCGATATGATAGAGTGACTTGAGAAAAAGATAAGGAATTGTGTTGTAAACAGAATCGAAGGGGAACATTGAAAAAAATTAATTAAAAAAATATTTTCACTCAAACAATAATTCCGGCTCAATTAATCACAACTTTTTTATTTATTAGCTGTGAAAAAATATTATAATTGGATATGATAGTGACTTGCGAGCAAGCTAATGACATATGCGTTGTACCCAGAATGGATGGGGAACATTGAAACAAATTAATTTAAAAAATTCCACTGAAACATGAGGCCAGAATTTCGGCTCAAGCAGTCACAACATTTTTGTTTACCAGATGGGATAAATATTATAATTGGATATGATAGAGTGACTTGAAAAGAAGATAATGACATATGCGTTCTAATCAGAATCGAAGGGGAACATTGAAATAAATTAATTCAAAAACATTTTTCTATCAAACATGAGGTCAGAATCTCGGCTCAAGTAGTCACAACCTTGTTTGTTTATATGGTTTGATAAAGTATTCCGAAAACAATCGACGTATCAAAAAAATTTGAAATTGAGAGAATAAAACGTTGAGTGTGCTAAAAGTTTTGTAGCAGGATTGCCTACACAATGATAATATAAATATAAAAACCCAGAAATGCTATTGGGGTCTTGCATTCTTCTAGTCACAGTGGCGCCAAACCTGTCGGCGTAGTAAATCTTCATGGAGAAAAGTATATGTCCTGTAAATCTTCATGAAAAGAAAAGGGTAAGGATATGATCTTATGAACTCCTAGCGTCGTTATGAGCAAATAGACAGAAGAACTAATCGTTGGGATGACCATTCCGTCCAACTTTACTTCCACTAATCTTTGATTTCATTATCAAGTGATCTATTTTTGATATATCCATCACCAAGATGATTACAGATGCATCTAAAATGAGGTCTCTAACTGACAGAAACCTATAATTAGAGTTTCATCTAAAATGACGTCTCTAACTGACAGAAACCTGTGATTAGCATGCATGTAAAAATTATAAGAATTTAGACAATTGCACGAAAATNCTTTACTTCCACTAATCTTTGATTTCATTATCAAGTGATCTATTTTTGATATATCCATCACCAAGATGATTACATATGCATCTAAAATGAGGTCTCTAACTGACAGAAACCTGTGATTAGCATGCATGTAAAAATTATAAGAATTTAGACAATTGCACGAAAATNGGTCTCTAACTGACAGAAACCTGTGATTAGCATGCATGTAAAAATTATAAGAATTTAGACAATTGCACGAAAATGCCAATAACCACATTTAAATCCGCTGTCTTACTTCCCCTCCGCCCCAGAAATCCCCGAGAGTAAACTAAATCACCTTTTCACTTTGTGTTTGCTACTTAATAAAATTTAGAACTTTAATCTAGCGCTGAGTGGCTGCAGCTACCTAAGATGTATCCTATTTCTTATCATGGAAGGCCAGTAATGTAATTCTGAATCAAGTTTAAGAGCGACAATAACTTTAATGAAATTTATGGTAAGTAGTATTGAATTTAATTTAAGTGATTTGATATAATTTTCGTGTTAAATGCTACAGTTGAATTTTTTTTTGAAATTTAACAATTTTCTACAATAATTTTCATTCCTTCCCTTGTGTTTGGCTGAATCTTCTCTATCTCAAGCTCGTCTTGAATTATAGGTTGAATAGGTTTATAAATTAACTTAATAAGTATAGTCCCAATTCGTATTAACAAAATATCTCAACAATGGGTTGCAGCATCAATTAAATATTTTTAACAAAAGCTATTGCTTACTTAAATTTAATATTTTTTGCTATACATCATAAATATCTAATAACTACTATACTATACTATACTTTCCTTATTTCTAATATTATAAAAACATGTTTGATCTTAAAAGCTGGAGTAACCGCTCTATATGTTTGATTCCCACAATTCTTAGAAACATCAGAATGATTCCAATGTGTATTAATTTTAACTTGACAAAAACTTGCCCCTTTTGTTCTAGTCTGATTTTTCCTAACAAGCCATTTTATCTGAATGTTTGTAATCATATCTTTCATTGTAGGTCTTATGTGAGGCATTAATCAATTTAATCATAAAAATGTTATTACTTACTATTATTCACTCTAGCTGAAAGCTTAGTATCATTTGTGCTAACGAAATAATCTGATAGGTATACTTAACCCTTTACTCTATTATAATTACAGCAATTACCTCAATTTTTATAATGAGGCAATTCCATTCGCCTTTGTTAAGTTAATAAATTTTTATATGTTATTTTTTTAAATTTTGCTTAAACTACAGCTGATTGGGTGCTGAAATATAATTTTGACTTTATGATGACAAAACTTGACCTTACCTCATTACTGTTGCCTATAGATGTTGATTGTTGAACAAGAGTTCACAAATCAATTAATTAAAACAAATGAAACTAGCTCGATGATTGAGAAATGAAGAGAAGAAATAAGAAAAGAAAATAAGAAGGAAAAAAGATGCCCCTGAGCGTGTTATAGTTTAACCAAGAAAAAAAGTAAACAAGCCAATCAGAAGGCTCGTTTTATACCTTACTAGGGTTATCAAATAACACTTTTTAAACTTAACAACTTTAAACAAATTCAGGAATACCTTCAATATTTTAAAAATATTTCTAACCCACAAAAAATTTTAGTTATATTAAAATTCCCAGATTACGTCAATTTCTTGGGTTCTTTAAGAAAACTATAGCTTTAATCACTTTTATAATCTCTCAAATTATTATTAATTATTCTTATACTAATTATTTCCTCATTTTTAGTATTTTATTTTTATATACGAATTATCTACTTAACTGTTTTTAAATGAATCTACATCTAAAATTAGTCAATACTATAGATTTAAACACCATTAGCTTTATATCATACAATATTATCACCACTCTTATAGCATGATTTTGCTTACCAATAATCACAGTTTGGTTAATATAATTACTAAATTAGTAATGTATTGTGTTAACTAAACTGAGCCTTCAAAGTCCAAAATATAAATTAAATTTTTTAAACTTTAATCTGTCGTTTATATAAAGAATAGTATTATTTATACAACACAAAACTTGCAATTTTCTATTCTTATTAAATTAACTTTTTAATAACTACTAAACCAAACCTCTCAGTATCTTAATTTATTTAATTGTCGAATAATTAATGGATAGTGTAAAGTTCAAGAGTCACCAACCTGTTTAAATGTAACTAGGTAGGTTAGATATTAGGTTTATATTAAATATTTAATAGAAAGAATATAAATCTATAAGTAAATGTATAGTTTAATGCTTTAAATTTCAGCCTTTCCATTTATTCGATAAATACTTTCTTCCAACTATAAAGACTTTGGAACAATATATTCTATTCTAGGGGCCGTACACTCTTTTGCATTATAATTCGATTAGAATTAGGCCATCAGGTTCATTTACTTAAGATGATCAAACTTACAATGTAGTAGTCAGAGCTCATTCATTTATTATAATTTTTTTGTAGCTATACCGATTATAATTGGAGGCTTCGGTAATGGGCTTGTTCCATTAATAATTGGTGCCCCTGATATAGCTTTCCCACTTATAAATAATATAAGATTCTGGTTATTGCCCCCATCTTTAAATTTATTCCTAATAAGAGAATTAGTAGAGAGAAGAGCTGAAACTGGATGAACTGTTTACTCCCGTTTATTTTCTAACAGTCCACGCTGGCTGTACAGTTATTTATCTATTTTCAGCTTTCATTTGGCCGGAGAATTCACTATCCTTGGGGCAGTAAATTTCATCTCAACTGTTATTAATGTACGAACCCCAGGTATAGCCTGAGATCAAACCCTTATTGTTTGTTTGGTCAGTATATTTACTGCTATTCTTCTTCTTCTTTCTTTACCAGTACACGCCGGCGCTATCACTATATTATTAACGGATCGTAATTTAACCACCTTTTTTTGTACCCCGCTGGAGGAGGTAACCCAATCTTGTAGCAACATTTGATTTGATTTTTTGGTCACCCACAAGTATACATTTTAATCCTACAAGGATTTGGATAATTTCTCATATTATTGCCTTTTGAGAGACAAAAAATAAACTTTTGGTCAATTAGGAATTATTTATGCAATAGCTGCTATTGGTATTTTAGGATTCATTGTGTGTGCCCTCTATATATTTACTGTAGGCATAGATCTTGACACACGTGCCTATTTCACAGCAGCGACTCTAATTATTGCTATCCCAACAGGAGTAAAAATTTTTAGATGAGTAGCTACACTACAAAGATCAAATGTTATTATTGTCATCCTAACTATTATATGATTCCAAGAATGTGTCTTTCTATTCTCGATTGCAGGGTTAACAGGGTATCTAATCCTGGCTTCTTCACTAATTTTATTAAAATTATATCCATATTTTCCTACTACCAAAGTCAAACTACGCATTGATGCTTTGGTAATAAGTATTTACGTTTTTCCTTCAATTAACTTTTTGGTGCTAGATTTTCCTTTAACCCTTATCAGACTAGGAGCTGATGGAATGATTAGAAAAACTTGTATCTGTTTTGCATTCACGCGACCCGTCGATACTACCCTAGAAAAATTTTGAGCTCTTTCAAACTAGAAATACATCAATCAATATGGACCATTATCGAACAATACTACCAATGCCGATCAATATCGATGAACGTCAAGCAATGCCCTTAAAGCCAATCAGTGTTTCCAATGTCAATCAAAGTGACTAAATATTGATGTATATCAAGCAATGTCGAACACTAAGAATGTCAAACAATGTGGATCAATATGTACGTGTTCGCGGTTGATATGTTTTGCTACAAATATTTATTTGGTAAGTACAATTGACCAATCCAGATAGATGTTTACGGAATAAATTATTTAGAACTTATGAATATATACCACTGCTAAAACCAGTGCAAATAAGTAGTTGCATGGGAACCTTGATTTAGGAAGGTTGTCAGATATTGGAATTCAGTAGCTTCTTATCAAAATTACATCAAAAAGAGGTAAAAGTAAACATCAAGAACACTGGTCCAATTAGTTCTAAATTTTCATAAGGCATAAAGCTTCGTATTTATTTATAGGTGTACTTTAATAAAAACATCTCTCTTTAAGGAACATATATTGACTTAACAAAACATGGCCGTGACACCAGATTATCGGAATAAAAGAGATGAGCTGGAAAGGATTTTTAAGAGCATGCCAACATACGTTGACGGATTCATCACCACCAATGATTTTCCACGCCTCATCAATGAAATGAAATTTGAGCGAACACAAGAACAAATCCAGGCTTATGTTGAATATTGGGACAGAACGCAAGGTGGGAAAGTTGATATAGAAACTTTTGTGTCACACGCAACTTCTCTTCACAAGACGAGTGAATATGCTCGCCAGCTCGCAATTTCAGCAGACAAAGATAACAATGGATTTATCTCTTCCGACGAATTCCTAGACATAACAGCTCTTTTGATAATTCATGATACAGATTTTCCTGGTATATCGTATGACGACTTCATGGCAGAAGCTGATACGAACAAGGATGGGAAAGTTTCTATCGACGAATGTGGTGCTTGGATAGAAAAAAAGATTAAACATTGTAACGCATAAAAATGCTACACTACACAACACTAAACTTGTATCGGTGACACTATACAATAAATTGTTTCTATTACATTTGTTACAGTCGGCCAATGCTAATAGCGACTCTAGCTAGGAGTTTATGCTATTTACTTATTTAATTAGTTTATGCCCTTTTGCATTCGGTCTCCGCCGGTTCATATTATACAAGATAAAATGGTGTGAAGTTGATGTTTTTATTTCAAACTAAATTGCTACATTGTTACATTGCATCATAACCAGTTATGCAGAAAATCGCTACTGATAAGAAAGTTTTCTTTAACATCATCCTGAAAAAATGATTCGCGGGTTTTAGATCAAACTAATTTTATTACTGACATTTTGATACATATCATTCATATAAAACGTACTGGAAATTATACTTTTACGTCATATTACAATCATCACTCTAGTTCATTATGGTTACTGGCTGCTACACATTTATAAAATATTTTTTCATCAAACCGGTGGGTAAAGTTAAAAAGAGATATTCTACATAGTTTTTGTTGCTGGAAAGAAATATAAACTTGTGCAATATACTACCGTTGCTGAGAACCAATAAGGCATAAAGTTTTAACAACACTTTACCAAGAATTTACTTATGTTCAAATTTGATTACCTTCTAAATTATAAAAAAATTTTTGTTGGAACCCGAATTAGGTTATGTTTCAAAGACATCACCATAAAAATTTCAAAACTAATTACTTTATTTAGTTCACCGAACACTATTTCATTATTTCCAATTGTACTCATTGAATTTTTTGTCTTGATTAGACACAAAATAGACTACACTAAGCATCTCCATCATCAAAGATTGTTTGATTATTGAATGATTACATGTTTTTAGAATTCATAATTTTCTGATGAGGGTGTCTAGTTCCTCATTTTCAGAGCAATGCCAATCCACCAATTGCTTGGTGATTCCAAAGACATTGCGATACAAGTATTCACTACTTTATCATAATCAATCTATAATAAAAAACCAAGGTTATTTGAGATCAGATAAACTATATCAGGCTTGTTAGTTAATATCCTTGAGTTTTAATGGTGGAACCCAAATTTCATTCAAGAAAAATATAAGGTGATGTTGTGGAAATGTACAGGGTGTTTTAAAAGAAGGTCCCGCTGTTTGAAATTTAATAGCGTTTGTTCTAACTGTCCGATCCTTCTTACAATTGTGATCCAACTTGGGATTATACTCATGGTAACGGGATTGACAACAAACTTGACAAAGTGCAATAAGTAATTTTTTAGTGAAAGACAAGTGGATTCCAATTCCGTAAAGAAATCAATTGGAACGCTGATAGCTTTTGAGGTATGGCGGGTCAAAAGTTAAAAATGAGTATAATGAAGTAACCTTAAAAATGTACATGAGATACATCATTTTTTAAATAAAAGTAAATAGAATCCAAATCAGATGAAATCAAGTTAGACATATCAGATTTCAAAATGTCGAGGATCAAAAAATTAAAAAACGGCCAACATTATCCTACTTTGAATTTACCCATGTGATAAATCAATTTGTCATAAAAGTAAGAAATATCAAACTCGGAAAAAAAAAATCAACTGGATTACGTTTGAAGTTGGAGATATCGGTGGTCAAATATAAAAATGACAACAGTTGAGCTATCCTAAATATACACATTCATTGCACCATATTGTAGAGACAAGTGGGTAGAATCCAAACCCGTGAAGAAATCAACTTGAACGCTTATTAGATTTCAAAATATAGGTGTCAGCAAACATCAAAGTTACAATATTCGTTTGTCTTGAAGATAGACTTGTAATAGAATTTTATGATAGGCAAAACCTCAAAATGAGTATTCATAAAAACAATATTTACAACAAAGAAAGAATTTTTCTAAGCGCTTCGCAAACGAAATTTAAAAAAAATCGAACATAAAAATTTAATATTGAATTTGCTGCATTTTATAATTTTACTTCTGTTACATTTAATAAAGGAACATGGGAAGATGTTGTCAGGTGAAAATTTTATCCACGCTTGCTTAAAGTTTTTTCAATTTTTTCATTTGATTTACATTGATTGAGCCAAAAGAATACTGATCTTGCTTTGAGACAATTTAATGACTAGTAACAAGTAATGGCTAGTAACAAGTAATAGACAAGTAATGACTAATTTTATTATATTATTGCACTGCTATATAGCTAATCAATTGAACTGAACTCTTCTTATCCAAATGCAGAATGTAATTCAAATTCATTCTCCGATTTACTTTAATTGCCTATTGAATGTTGTATTGTCATTGAAAAAATTCTGTGCGAACTCTTATTGGAGACGAGATTTATTTATAGGCTATCAACCTAACTGTACTTCCAGGAATTACTCCAAACTCCCAGTATCGAGCATCCTGTTTGTACCTTGTTATCACATGTATCATACCCTCAGTTTTTTTTGATATGTAAACAAATCCTTTTTTGGTTATCTCCAGTTGAAAATGATGTATTACGTTCATTAAAGAAATTTTTTTGAATTTCTAACCTTTGTTCACGATATCTCGAAATCTACCATGCGTTCTAATTGATTTCCTAGGGGATTTCGAGTCTACTCACTTTTTCCTAAAAGTGAAATATCATGTACAGGGTGTTTAATCTTTTTTGCACCCTCTTTCTCCAATTCCATCGTAGCTCCTCCCACCCCATGCTGCTCCCAGCAAAAGTGTAAAAAAATGACGTCATGCTTTCTAGAGTGAAAAAAATGTTAAACACCCTGTACATGATTTTACTGTAATTCAATGTTAATCATTTTTGAGCTTTTGACCCGGGATATCTCGATATCTGACACATGTGCCAGTTGATTCTTTCAAAGGTTCGAAAAGATCTCATATTTCTCTTTTAAACGATAATTCGATATCATTGCTGCACTGTCTTCCAACACACCTCGCCAAATGTTATGTGAGACGTATAAAATTGGAAAGTCAACAATTTCTCCTATTTTGAAATCAAAATCTAAAATTGAAGAAGACTTCCAAAGATTTAGTGGTGTAAGTTAATAATAAGTGTTGAAATATAATTAGGTTACATTTAAGCAAATAGCTAAAATTTAAATATCAAATTCTTAGAATATAAAACGCCAACGCCGATGTAACTATCCAAAGTTGGATTCTGCGCTCATCAAATGGTCTCAAGTAAATCCCCATTACCCAGTGCTTCTCTAAATCAGCTTAGCTGAATTTATAGTGAACTATTTGGATATAATGAACAATTATTAAATTGAAGTGTCCGTTCACTATATGGATATAATGAACTCCGGCTTTACTGAACCTATTCTGCCGGTCCCTACAAATTCACTATAACCGAACTTTACTGTACAACCATAGTTTTAGTATTTCCTGGTTCAGTAAAATCCGACGCCTGCTGTGGATAAGTTCCAATCTCTCTTTTCCAACGAGCGGCATAGCTTGCACTGGCAGACAGCTGCAGAAAATGACATTTTTTGCTTTGAAATAAGTTTATGATTCCATCACCATAAGTATTCCATGGTACAAAAGTTAGGAATAATATAAATAGAGTATCGACCAATTCTTATTATCTCTAGCTTATACTTACTTCTTTCTCATATTAGATTGTCATATTCGGGTTTATATGTAAACAAATTTCATTGCTGTCCAAGAAGGTAAGTGCTATTGATATTTTCCATTCGTTGGCGTCTTTGGGAAAAAGGATGGCTATACTTATNATGTACAGGGTGTTTAATCTTTTTTGCACCCTCTTTCTCCAATTCCATCGTAGCTCCTCCCACCCCATGCTGCTGCCAGCAAAAGTGTAAAAAAATGACGTCATGCTTTCTAGAGTGCAAAAAATGTTAAACACCCTGTACATGATTTTACTGTAATTCAATGTTAATCATTTTTGATCTTTTGACCCGGGATATCTCGATATCTGACACATGTGCCAGTTGATTCCTTCAAAGGTTCGAAAAGATCTCACATTTCTCTTTTAAACGATAATTCGATATCATTGCTGCACTGTCTTCCAACACACCTCGCCAAATGTTATGTGAGACGTATAAAATTGGAAAGTCAACAATTTCTCCTATTTTGAAATCAAAATCTAAAATTGAAGAAGACTTCCAAAGATTTAGTGGTGTAAGTTAATAATAAGTGTTGAAATATAATTAGGTTACATTTAAGCAAATAGCTAAAATTTAAATATCAAATTCTTAGAATATAAAACGCCAACGCCGATGTAACTATCCAAAGTTGGATTCTGCGCTCATCAAATGGTCTCAAGTAAATCCCCATTACCCAGTGCTTCTCTAAATCAGCTTAGCTGAATTTATAGTGAACTATTTGGATATAATGAACAATTATTAAATTGAAGTGTCCGTTCACTATATGGATATAATGAACTCCGGCTTTACTGAACCTATTCTGCCGGTCCCTACATATTCACTATAACCGAACTTTACTGTACAACCATAGTTTTAGTATTTCCTGGTTCAGTAAAATCCGACGCCTGCTGTGGATAAGTTCCAATCTCTCTTTTCCAACGAGCGGCATAGCTTGCACTGGCAGACAGCTGCAGAAAATGACATTTTTTGCTTTGAAATAAGTTTATGATTCCATCACCATAAGTATTCCATGGTACAAAAGTTAGGAATAATATAAATAGAGTATCGACCAATTCTTATTATCTCTAGCTTATACTTACTTCTTTCTCACATTAGATTGTCATATTCGGGTTTATATGTAAACAAATTTCATTGATGTCCAAGAAGGTAAGTGCTATTGATATTTTCCATTCGTTGGCGTCTTTGGGAAAAAGGATGGCTATACTTATACCGGTAATTGCCAATTTCATCACCTATAAAACACACGGATGAAGTATTTTTAATAGAANTACCGGTAATTGCCAATTTCATCACCTATAAAACACACGGATGAAGTATTTTTAATAGAAACCGAATATACTAATGAGTAATAATGATTGTACTTGCGTTGTTTCGTATTTCGTAGTTTTGGTATACATCTTTAGACGATTTCCCACTGCTGTGTTTATTTTCACCCTTGTTAGGAATGTATTATCAAAATGTAGATAATTTGTGGTCAAGTATATTATATCTTCTTCCAAGATTGTATCTTTAGCAGCGTTGCCGACATCATACAATTTCCCTAAACCCTTAGTTGCTGCTATCGACAACTAATTTAAAGTTAAATATGAATTTACTGCATATTTGATTTAAGAAGAAACATGATTTTGTGAATATAACTTGTGTCTTCTAACCTTTTCTTCTTTTCGCATTTGATCCCAAGGAATATATTGCCTAGCAAATTCGAAGGCTTTGTTAAATACAATTGATTCCTGGATTTTAAAAGCCAGGCCCAAGTACCAGTGTGTTTGTTGGCTAGATAGTCTGAAACCAACTCCAACATCGGTTACCAAGTGAGTTAGAAGCTGTTGCTATAAGTAACAGTAAAGTTTCATTTCATTTTGTCTCAGACTTAGAAAATGTTTTTGTTACTCAACTAAGGCAAACTAATTACAGCAAAACCTCTCATTCGGAAACTATCTCTCACTGGCTGCATAACATTCACTCAACCCCTTCTTCCTTTCAGGTACCGTAAGGTTTCACATATTTCACATAATTCACAAATTGTTTATACACACTTGCCCTCCACATTATTTGAATGTTTACGGTAACCGTCACGTGAGGTGAGACGGGCTGGAGAGATTTAGTTTCCGAATGAGAGGTTTTGCTGTAGTGAAATACAAGCAGAATTTCTCTGCAAACATTTTCTTGTGCAGGAAATTTTTTTCGAACACATTTTCNATTCACTCAACCCCTTCTTCCTTTCAGGTACCGTAAGGTTTCACATATTTCACATAATTCACAAATTGTTTATATACACTTGCCCTCCACATTATTTGAATGTTTACGGTAACCGTCACGTGAGGTGAGACGGGCTGGAGAGATTTAGTTTCCGAATGAGAGGTTTTANGAATGTTTACGGTAACCGTCACGTGAGGTGAGACGGGCTGGAGAGATTTAGTTTCCGAATGAGAGGTTTTACTGTAGTGAAATACAAGCAGAATTTCTCTGCAAACATTTTCTTGTGCAGGAAATTTTTTTCGAACACATTTTCACCCTAGCAAGTTGAAATCATTTCCAAAATTTTGGCTTAAGAATGACCCCTAACTTTGGCCTAAAACAAAAGGCAGATACAAATTAATTTCTCCCTTAGTATTTGAATAACACGAAGGTCTCAGGTTGTAATGTTATCTTTTGTACTCCACGTCCACATATATTGAAACGAGGTGAAAGGTTACTTTTGGTTAGTTATACGATTACCAGGCCTAACCCTTTCGGAAAGCCTGTTTTTGGGTCTAATTTCATGTCAATCTATGGAGTTTCGCTGGCCCCAGCAGCATTGCAATTATGCAACAGGAAAAAGTGAAAACTGTATAGATTCTAAGTTTTTTTTTCTCATCAAAATGTACAAATTCAATATTTTCATCACTATGAATTGGTGTCTGTTGCCTTAGCATCAAGAGAAACGTACTGTACACTTCGGACCGGGTGGATAGAAATATTTAATAACGCGAGCGTTGTAATCGGTCAAATGCGGCACAAGTTTTGTTAATTAAAAGATTAAAGACGACGGTGCAAAATTCAAAAATAAATTGTTGTTAGTAGCTATGATGCGTTATTTCTATCTAATGGGTTTCACTTTGGCAAAATATAGTATGTCGCAATAAAGAGTCGTAATGCCGAGCTACAACTTTTCCAAAAGTAACAAAGCTAACGAATTGACCTGGTTAGGACAACAATTGGAATCCTCTGCTAACTCATACTAACTCAACATCCGCAGACAATTTTATTCAACTCTGGATTTGTGCATACGCCATCTCACATACTTTAAAAAAACTTATGCTAGAGAGACACACATTTTTATTGGAGTATACTGGACAACTTATCCGTGGTACTATCACCAGTTATCTTTTGTCAGTTAATAAAAAATAATTTAACCAAAATTAGAACATAATAGGACAGATAAGCTTTACGCGATGTACGGGGGATCGATAGCATTTAGAAATATTTTGGTTTGTGCACCCTTCGTATAACGTCGAGAGAATACCGTAATTTAAATGATAACACAATAATTCTAATTGTTGTTTCCAAAACAACAAATGATAATGGAATACGATTTCGATAGGTTCACGATTTGAATACCTTAAATTCTTCCGGAAACCCGCGCACTATCCGTCTCGATTTTGATAAAGATTTGACTGTTTCCATATACTTTTGGGCTCTGAGTATGATTAAGCATTTTATCAATGAAACTTGCTTCTGTTCTAAAAATGACTTTTCGAGTTTGTATACTTGCGTATGACCAAAATATGTTAGAACTTAAATAGTTGGTATGGAGGAGTGATCAAATTAATTAAATTTTTCCAAATTTTCTGGGGCTCTGTGAGATCTCCAATTAACTAATTTTGAATAATTTGGGAAATTCTGGATATCAGTTGGCCTGACAGTTGAAAAGTTATTAGGGATTTTCCACAAAAAAAACATGAAAAACTGAGCAAGTTATTGCCTCCTATGCGTGAAGTTAACAATTGTTTGACGAAAAAAATTCGTTTAAGTAAGCTAACATAATGGTATTATAATCATTCTGTCAATGATAATTATTATTACTCCTGTTGCTGCGTCACAAATTTTTGATTTCCAACCCCGATTTAATATAATTTTTGGTATCTTCTGTTCAATGCAAAGGGTTTTTGCTTTTGGAATATTGAATTTTCCAATGTGGGTTGGATATAGAATATATAGAAATTACTGGCTTATTAACGTAGCAAATTTTCGATCAAGTTTTGGCTGTAAGCTAAACGAATGAACTCGACCTAACACTCATGAAATTATGTTAGAAATTACGTTGCCTGGTACTACGGGAACTTATCACAGAACTGGAGGCATCGGAACTCACATCACGTGCAAAGTACCAAATGGAGCAGGATAACCTTCGTCTGGTATACATACGAAATGGTTCCGAAGTAGTAGCTGTTGCTGGATTCCGTATGCAATATCGCATTCGGAGTGGAAAGCAGATCTATATAGACAATTTATGCACTATCACGGAAGCAGGGATACGGAGGAAGGTTACTGGACTGGTTTACGGCTGAAGCCAAGAAATTGGACTGTATTTCCATGACCCTAGACACTAGTTCCACCATGAATGATGCACATAGATTGTACATAAAGAAAGGATACTTTAAAGATGCTCTTCATTTTAGCAAGGATTTGTAGTCGCAAATACCATGAAGTCAAAGCAATCAAATTGTGTAGTTATGCATAGACTTAACTTTATGATTATAAAGGCCAAATTATAAACTTTCTGTAGATGTTATAGCAGCGTGTATCCATGGAGTTGTGTTGTAATGAGATGACTATACTGCTAATTCTCTTCTAAATTTTGCTAACGAACAAAGACATGCAGTCTGTCTAGTAAACGTCTTTACATTTAGATGTCTTTAGTAAGACATCTAGTATGTATGTCAGTTAGTTAGAATTTTATTATGATAGAAAGTTTTAACAATTTCGTAAAGATCATCCAAAAGTAGTGTAACAAAAGAAAAAATATTAAGGCTTTACGATCAATAGGAAAACAGTTTTAATTTTTTGAAAATTTAAATTCTTGCATGTTATTTTGAGACGATATACTAAGAGATGGGCGTTTGAAATAACATTCAACAATTAAAAAAAAATCATAACTAAATTTTTCCGTACGATGTAATTTTTCCATTAATTTTGAAAGCATCTGCTTTCTTCAGCTAAGAGCTTGGGACCAAAAGTTTCTTCCTATGCATTTAAATTACTAGACACACTGTACGAATGTCTGGGGTCTTATTTATCGAGTACGATTAATGAATTTCCAGGCGATTAAAGTAAATTTAAAAAAAAATTAGTTTTTAGAAAGAAAAAGTGTTACAAAGTTTCTCCACATTTTCAGAAAAAAAAAAAATTTTTTTTTCGACAATATTTCTCAAACATTCTTCAAATTCCGAAAATCAAATAAGTTAATTTCTTAGATTCGCAGATGCACTATCCTCCATAACGCCCGTTCCATGCTTTTTCCAAAACCAGCTTTTTCAGGAAAATTTTCCTGAAAAAGTTTGAAAAAACAATACATACTTTTTCTTTTCATTGCGAACTCCGATCGTCGTGTGAAGTTGAACCGTCTCTACTTNTATATAGAAATTACTGGCTTATTAACGTAGCAAATTTTCGATCAAGTTTTGGCTGTAAGCTAAACGAATGAACTTGACCTAACACTCATGAAATTATGTTAGAAATTACGTTGTTGAAATTATTCTGTAACTTTTAAATGAATTTAAAATTAATATACGCTATATTTGTCAATTATAGAATTATTTTTTCTCTTGCTAATTCGATATTGATGTCGCGTTTATAATTTGAACCAAAAGTTCAATCAAGTTTAAAAACGAAAATTATATTTATGTAGGCAGGTATGTACGAAATCAGCTAACATATTAAAAAATAGAGCTAGGATGGAACTAAAGAAAAATATGGTTAGAATAGCATCAACAGATAAAGAATTACTAGAATTCTTAGATTATTCGACCCAAAACAGTTTTAAACAAACGGAATCGCAATGGCAGATTGGAGTCAATCAAAATGCATCGATGACAAGGTTAAATATGTGAGCGAAAGCTGTTACTATTATCCCATAATGTAATTGCCCTGCGCATAAAATATACGTTTTCGTTGCACACTTAACGTATTCAAATTTTTAAGCATTAAAATCTCTCGCCACTCGGCTTGGTTATAATCAATCACGTTGCGACTCGTTTATTCATGCAGGGATACGGAGGAAGGTTACTGGACTGGTTTACGGCTGAAGCCNTTCGGAGTGGAAAGCAGATCTATATAGACAATTTATGCACTATCACGGAAGCAGGGATACGGAGGAAGGTTACTGGACTGGTTTACGGCTGAAGCGAAGAAATTGGACTGTATTTCCATGACCCTAGACACTAGTTCCACCATGAATGATGCACATAGATTGTACATAAAGAAAGGATACTTTAAAGATGCTCTTCATTTTAGCAAGGATTTGTAGTCGCAAATACCATGAAGTCAAAGCAATCAAATTGTGTAGTTATGCATAGACTTAACTTTATGATTATAAAGGCCAAATTATAAACTGTGTGTAGATGTTATAGCAGCGTGTATCCATGGAGTTGTGTTGTAATGGGATGACTCTACTGCTAATTCTCTTCTAAATTTTGCTAACGAACAAAGACATACAGTCTGTCTAGTAAATGTCTTTACATTTAGATGTCTTTAGTAAGACATCTAGTATGTATGTCAGTTAGTTAGAATTTTATTTTGATAGAANTAGTTAGAATTTTATTATGATAGAAAGTTTTAACAATTTCGTAAAGATCATCCAAAAGTAGTGTAACAAAAGAAAAAATATTAAGGCTTTACGATCAATAGGAAAACAGTTTTAATTTTTTGAAAATTTAAATTCTTGCATGTTATTTTGAGACGATATACTAAGAGATGGGCGTTTGAAATAACATTCAACAATTAAAAAAAAATCATAACTAAATTTTTCCGTACGATGTAATTTTTCCATTAATTTTGAAAGCATCTGCTTTCTTCAGCTAAGAGCTTGGGACCAAAAGTTTCTTCCTATGCATTTAAATTACTAGACACACTGTACGAATGTCTGGGGTCTTATTTATCGAGTACGATTAATGAATTTCCAGGCGATTAAAGTAAATTTAAAAAAAAATTAGTTTTTAGAAAGAAAAAGTGTTACAAAGTTTCTCCACATTTTCAGAAAAAAAAAATTTTTTTTTCGACAATATTTCTCAAACATTCTTCAAATTCCGAAAATCAAATAAAGTTAATTTCTTAGATTCGCAGATGCACTATCCTCCATAACGCCCGTTCCATGCTTTTTCCAAAACCAGCTTTTTCAGGAAAATTTTCCTGAAAAAGTTTGAAAAATCAATCCATACTTTTTCATTTCGTTGTCATTGCGTTTTTCACCCGTTGTTTAAAAAAAGTTTTTTTCTGAAAAAACAATACATACTTTTTCTTTTCATTGCGAACTCCGATCGTCGTGTGAAGTTGAACCGTCTCTACTTTTTTGGAAAAAGGTACGAAAAAAGATTTGAAAAAGTATGTATTGCCATCCAATTTAGAGTACGTCATGACAACTTTATGAAAAAAGAAAACACGACGATTTGAAAAAGCATGAAACGGGCGTAACAGACTGAAGAATCTTTAACTTTATCCAATTACTTGAATCCAATAGAAACGACAATTATTATGTTTTTAAATTTTTATAAATGTTTACAACATTTTGTTTTAGAAAGATTTTGACATTTTTTTTTGGCGAAAATGTTTAGAGCCTCAATATTTTTGTCAACTTTTTTGTTTAAAAAATAAAGAAAGTAATTTAATAAATAATGAAGCAGTATGATTTATTAATGACTCGGATATTCACAAATCCGAACCCTCACTATCATCCGAGGAAGAGGATTTGACGAACTTTCGTGATAATTTCCCCTTCCTTTTCTCATTCGATGTTTTCCCTTTAGTATCTTCATCTGATGAAGATTCCGAATGAGATTGTCGCTCTTTCATTTTCGTTTTCACAATTCCTTCGTCCTCAGATTTATCCCATTTCTCATCTTTCTCGTCATTGTCGTCAGAATGACTCTCGTTCACCTTCTCTTTCTCATCCTCCTTTTCCTCTTCATCTGATTTATCTTCCTCTTCATCTTCAGCATGTGCCTCAAGATCTCTCTCTCGATTTCGTTGGAATTTATAGTCACTTTGGGCCAATTCCACATGCTTTACACAGAGTTTCGTATTCAACTGTTGATTTGGACCCCTCGTCCGTCGTTTGTTCAACCGTACTCTGTCAAGAAGACATAAAAAATATAACTATTATCGACCATCAAATAGACTATCAATCTCAGTCACAGACTATGTCAGAATCTTACATCATAATAGTCATAACCTATGTCATAAACTATCTGTCTCTATATTCTCAATTGTTTCTATGGGAGTTTTAATTCAAATACCTTGTCTCCAATTCGTTATAGTAAACTCCCTCATCTCGAATAACGAAAAAGTAATTTTCCTCGTAACCTTTGGTAGCTTTGCTTTTGACGTTCCAGTTGTACTCACGAGCCATTCGATACTCGTACACTTCGTCATCCAAATAGTCACGATTTTCTTCTATGTCTGTCTTTCTTTTCGTTAAAGTTTCTTCAGTTGGGAGAAAGTAAGCTACAAACTGCTCACCGCTTTCATCCATTACACCACTGGAATTAGAAAAAGTTGTATTATTAGAAATTAATTACTATTCATACGCAACGATTTCCTTATAAAAATCGTAGTGTGAATCCCTTTATAACTTCCCACCGATCATTACATGATGATAACCAGGCATTCCATAGTGGTCCGGAAGCCCTTTTGGTGGAGTAGTGAAGAAAATGTATATACTAACCCCTCCAGGCAACATTTGGGCAGACGGTAGTCAGTAAAAATAATTCCGGTTAAGTTTAAGCAGAAAGGCGAAAGGGTGTTTTGTCTGAACATAAGTCCTACATACGTCTTATTTCACATACTACATTATGTTATATTCAAATGCATTGCTTGCAATGCTTGTAGAATCTCGGGAAATCTGGTCGGGTCACCCCCTGGGATGCGATGAGGTTATAATGTATGCCATCCTTTAATTGGTTGAAACAGTATTTACGATTTTTCATTGTAGTTTTAAAAAGAAATTCACACCAAATTTTTGCTTATATATCTCAGTCAAAGTTGAAAATCTCATTCAACTTAAGGCATCCGTTTGAACATAATGCAGCTATGCAAAGGAAGCACATGTACAACATCACTTGTATCAAAACATGTTTACGTCCAAACACATTGCACAGGATGTTAGGTTTCACAATGCACTGCAAAGGTCGACACGGATGTCATAGATTGTCGAATTCGCCTTTGAATCATCATAGACAGAATTAATTAAAAGTGAAAGAAAATCCACTGACCGAATCATTGCTTGAGACATCTCTTCAATTTGTGTAGCTGATGAGCGTCCCATTGGTGCAGGATCAGTATCAAATATGACCTATAACAAGATATTATTTTTCAAACTTATACTCTTAGTAATTAAGATAATTATTGAGAGTTGACCTGCGCACAGGGATACTTCCATAACTTGAAATCGGGAAAAATTGGAAGAATTTCAAGAGGTGTGACATTGGGTTTTGAAAAATGAGTAGTAATTGGTTTAGATGAGTCTTCGAATGTTTTCTCAATTGCTTTTACTTGAGAGTCACGATCAGAGTAATGCCATTCATCCTTTAATTTCTTCTTAATTGAATAACCAACTTTTGCTTCTACTTTCTCGATCGTCTGTGGCTGAAACCTTGTCTGTTCTGTTGAGATATACTCTGTTCGTCGAAGCCAAGAAACACTTCGAGAGTGGTGAACTGATCTCTTCTGATTCTTGTGTGGTTGGACTTCTTCTTCAAGAAGTACATCGTCTTTTGGATCCAGTGGTGGTGGCTGTGCGTTGGGTGGAACATAGTAAGCATTTGGTACAACCAATTCAACATCCACACCCAAATCTGGTTCAGTGAGAATCTCGTACTTGAAATTCTTCTCTAGAGATGTTGTGGAATAGACGACAAATCGATTCTCATCGAATGGGTACGACACAAATTTCGGGTCAAACGGCAAATCTGGCAATGTGTTGGTATACTTTACACGTGTGATGAGATCCGATCTAAAACAATTTTCAAGTACAAGAACTAATACGAATACACTGGATCTTAAGATTAGCAGATATAGTCACTAAAGACAAGACACAGTTTATTTTNGTGTTGGTATACTTTACACGTGTGATGAGATCCGATCTAAAACAATTTTCAAGTACAAGAACTAATACGAATACATTGGATCATAAGATTAGCAGATATAAGTCACTAAAGACAAGACACAGTTTATTTTTCAAAAATTATTCAAAAATCTTACTTTTTTTCAACATTGACACCACCACCGCTGCTCATAGGACGTGGGACTGGAACTCTTGATTCCGGTGTGACAGGCTTCTGTACCACCGGAGTTGGTGCCATCACTCAAATAATCACTACTCTGTTAAACTGTCGACTATTTATTCAGCAGTGACCAGCAACAAAAGGTTAACTTCTGAACANAACAAAAAGTTAACTTCTGAACATTGTAAACAACTTTATGTTTATATTTTATTGTTCACTGAACGCCGACGGATATACTAAAAAGCACATCTCAGACCACACAACCCCACACTCCAAAAATATGGGCAAATGGGAGGGTGTGGGAACACGCCAAACGAATAAATTTCTTTCTGGGGCTAAAAATTGACAACATTAGTGCTTGCCAGAGCTATCGTATGGACCTGGCTCCTTGTGCGTTTGGTTACTAGAGCCATTTCGCTCCGTAGCTTTCATTTATTCATTCAGAAAATTTTTAATTCACTCAAATACCTATGTGGTAGGGTAGTGAACGGTAGTGACGAAATTGAGACTGTTTTATTTTTCATTCAATCTAATTTGCCTGCCATTGCCATTGTCATTCACACCCTTTCGTAAGCAAAATCAAAATTCAGGACCTTTTGCGTGACCGAATCCATAGAATATGGGCATTAGGAAAACTTTTACAAACTACTCAACCTCTAGGTCTCCTTGCCCATGTAGCGTTTTGACTAAATGGTTTAGTAATGAACGATGAGTATTGTAATCCATGTTGTGATATTAAAATCAATGTTTTTAAATACCAAAATAATTTAAAATAAGTTTTGACTTGTCTTCTTCAGTGGCTGAGATCATTGAAGGTTTGAAATGTAAAAATTCATAAATTCATAAAAAAAAAGTGAAAAGTTGCATTCGACAGTTCTAGGAAAATTTGCTTTAAATAAACATTGGTGTTTTGATAGAACCTGGATTTCAACCCTCATCATCAAGAACGACAAAAGGCATATTTTGCATAAAATTGCATAATTGTTATTTTATATTTATTTTATAATTTAACAAGTTATTTAACAAGCACGAGCAGAACCCAAGAGAAATTTTCGAACAAACCCGAGCAAAAGCAGAGCGCAAGATAAAAATTTCAAAAAGCTAAGTTTATTTAACTTTGAATGTATATAAATCTATAATTTTTGGGGTATTACTCAACTGCGCACTTTTGCACTCCAGTGCACGTTCATATATAGTCATTTTTTAACATAAAACAAATTTTGATGCAACCGATTAACATTAGTTAAGTTAAAAAATGCCCATCTATTAGGATGCACAGGTAACTACAGTAATACCCTAGAAATTTGTTTCAGAAGTAGTGTTCTCCATGACTCTGACTTCCAGGGTTTTTGGAAGCNTGCCCATCTATTAGGATGCACAGGTAACTACAGTAATACCCTAGAAATTTGTTTCAGAAGTAGTGTTCTCCATGACTCTGACTCTGACTCTCATGACTCTGACTCCCAGGGTTTTTGGAAGTCGGGAGTCATTTGATGACTCTGACTCCAAGGGTTTTGGGAGTCAGAGTCATGGCTCTGGGAGTCGACTCCCAGACTTGGGATTCATGACTCTTTTGAAACATGCGCACAGCATGTATACACAGCTTTTGAAACAGCATGCATATGGGACTATTTTTTTGTACTTTTTTTTCTCACCTACTTTCATCACTTAACGCAAGGTAGCTGGACAAAAAANTTGGGAGTCAGAGTCATGGCTCTGGGAGTCGACTCCCAGACTTGGGATTCATGACTCTTTTGAAACATGCGCACATGGGCATATGGGACTATTTTTTTGTACTTTTTTTTCTCACCTACTTTCATCACTTAACGCAAGGTAGCTGGACAAAAAAAAACTAAAATTAACTTTCATCAGGTTACACCATATGTCGTAAATTTTTTTAATTACAATTTTTTTTCATGAATGTTGGTTGAAATCCAGACGCAAGGTATGGCAATGGAGCTGCAAACAAAATTTACATGCAAATATTATTTCGATAGTTATTTTTACAAAGAAATATTAAAAAAAAAAGTTACGAATTATTTGTTTAGCTTGATGAAAGTGGCTATTTTAGTTTCTTGTTGTCAAGGAAACTTGACTAAACGTATAAAAAATTTAAGTTTCAGATTGTCCTACCAGATTTTCCATTTTTGTCTTATGTGACTCCGGAGTCGAGAGTCATGACTCTGACTCTGATTCAGAGTCGATTCACATATTCTCCATTTGGCATCAGAAGAGCTACGACTTTATGCCAAAAGCTGATTCTTTTATTTCAAATATGAAAAGTGCACGAAGGCCCCAGGCCGCCGAAATCAGTTACTCGAAATTTTGAAACACAGCGGATGCGAGCTTCTCGTTGGACTACATGAGTTGCAGCTGCAGATTATTATTGGACGAATTTTTCTGCTGTCACTGACTTCAAAAAATTTTCCGAAGAGAATTGTGCTGAGAATAGTGGAAACTGAAACAAATGGTTGAAAATCTCCAATTGGCGACAGAATCGGAAAAGCTAAGCAACGTTTACAGTGGACTACATTAATCTATTCTGTAACTAGAAAATTATCCTGTGCCAGCGTCGTCTGTTTGGTTGAATTTATTGGCAATACAGGAACTTTTGAAATATTGATAGTTTCCTGCTGAAAAATGGAAGTTATACATGCTCGAGAAACACACCTCGGTAAATTTTTGGTAGAAAGTACAGGTTTTTGACCCGAGATATACAAAATAATTCATAGCTGGCCATCGTATTCCATCCTCATTGTATTCCATCCTCCGCTCTTGCTCCTTTGACAAAAAATTTTGCTCACTGTTCGCCGAACTTATTCGGCTCTCGCTACCTTTAAAACCGGACTTTTATGCTCCCTCTAGTAAATGGAAAAAAAAATAGAGAAAAAAATTAATCCAAANTTCGCCGAACATATTCGGCTCTTGCTCCCTTTAAAACCGGACTTTTATGCTCCCTCTCGTAAATGGAAAAAAAAATAGAGAAAAAAATTTATCCAATGTTCAAATTCCCTCTCGTAAAAAATTCTTAAGAAATTAATACAACACATCTGTCAATTAGGTACGACGTAGCTTCGTACCTTTGGCTTAACATGCCGTACCGTATCCTTAACCCTAACCTTAAGGTACGGCATATCTTCGTATCCCGTACCTTTAGAAATTAAATCATCCGTACCTTACCCGTATCCGTACCTTAAGGAAAAAATTGGGGTAGTACCGTAACCTTACTTAGGTACGGGGTACGGCTACCTGCCGTACCCAAATCGTCCACCTGTGGTGATAGCGTGATATTTGCTCTCTACTTTTAAATTTCTTATTGCTTGTAAACGAGAATAAAACGAGCTTAATTTTTTAATTAAAATTGCTCTGAATGTTAAGGGAAGCACACTCTTAGTTTTAGCAACTGTAATTTCATGTGTAAAAGTAATTTAATAAAAGCGGTTTGAAAACCCCAATACGGTTTTAGCTTCATGTCACTACCCTTTATTGTCACTAACCTTTATNCACACTCTTAGTTTTAGCAACTGTAATTTCATGTGTAAAAGTAATTTAATAAAAGCGGTTTGAAAACCCCAATACAGTGGTTTTAGCTTCATGTCACTACCCTTTATTGTCATACCTCATATAAGTANTTAGCTTCATGTCACTACCCTTTATTGTCACTAACCTTTATTATCTCCTAATCACCGCATTTGAACAGCATACATGGCAGATAACCACACTTTAATGGAAAATTTCGGTTCTCATGGTTAGAATAAACTCATGGTTATTTAAATAGTGTACTTAATACTTGGTAAATGTTTAAATTGTTAATTTCTTCATATCTCCTATATGTTTCTTCCGGTTTATTAAATTTTTCATCTATTTTCATCTTGTTTTCAACTAACAATTGCCTTCAATCTTCCAATTTCGCATTTGGTTGCAATGGGTTGATACTCACTTTTGATATCGGAAATTTGTTATTCTAAAACATTTTTCACATTTTAAATACAAAAATTCATATGTGAAGGGCGGAACCGAAGATTCATTTCTTCATTAACTAAATTAATATTCATTTCCATGTACAAATGAGACGTTGCTTAATGATACGGTTTTAAGACTGAGTGATGGGAATTGTGAATATATATACAAATCGCTTTACAAAAAGTTAAATGAGACGTTGCGTTGTTGCTGATTGCGTTATCAGTGGATTTGTATGACATTCTGGTATTTATACTTTTATTTTGATTGAAGCTAATTTTTTATTGAATTTTACAGTTTTCTTGCTGTTGTATACAAACATTGTATACATTTAATTATTTTGAATTTTCATATAAAAATTTTTGAAATTATTTATCAATTGGATCACCTTTTAACAACACGCAACACAAAACATAGCGAGCTAGAACTTACTTTTGCTTCTTACTGTTTGCTAGAGAAAGCAGTTCGTTAATTTTATTGTTAATCTGTTTAATATGATCATTTTTTCTGACCATTAAACCACTTGCAAAGAGTTCTGCGGTGAAAAGAAGGAGAACAACCCATTAAAAAAAATCAGAACTTTCATCAACAATAAGAATCACTGCTTAAAAAGTTAGAGCTGTTTGAAAATTGTGAGAGAATATGCATGAGTTCAGCATCAGTAGTCTCACCCAACTCACTTACGAACATTGATTTACTACAATTTTCGAATTATAGTGAGTGTCATGACCTACGTATCAAAAATGTTAAAAGGTGTACTCAATCCGAAATACGCAATTATACAAACAATGCGAGATCATTTGAAAAACAATTTTTTTGTAAAGTTATCAAGGTTATCAGGTGTTCCAAGACGTGGTTGTAACTGACGAAGACTGACGTTGTAACTGACGAAGATGTATTAGCACTTTAAAACTTCAACATTCAAATTTGACATCGAGCGCATATGATTTTCGAAATGAAATTTTCTAGATATTAAACTAACAGAAATTTTAAATACTTTTGTTGAAATACGTAGTTGGGTATTTGATTGGGTGACATCAAGGATCATTTGCTGACTACAGATTTAGGCATTAATCGTGATTGCAAACCATGCTTGCAATGCATATACGTGCTGAACACCGGCATCGACCTGAGTTTAAGAAAGTAAAGCAATCAGTCTATGAAGTCCTTTGAATATGTGTTTTTGGAGAGTATAGCTTTTGCTGTTACAACAGATTTAACATACAGTGATCACATAGTTGGTTCACAAAAATATCATCCTTCTTTCATGGTACATGATAATCAAACGAAAACAGATAAATGTGAATATAATATTATAGCTAGTTGAATAGAAAGTTCTTACTACATTTTCTGTGGCAAAATTTCTAGAATAATCATTTAATGGTTTTGGAAAATCCCTTACCGAAATTTTAGCTCTCCAGAAGTGGATGACATCGCAATCAACTTATTAAGATTCACGTATCATGCAAACTCTGCATACTTCGTTCACCTTATTATTATCACTTATTTGGAAAACGGTTTACATATAGCTGCTAGAAAATCTGTTAGATTTTGGGATTCCAAATAAGATAAAGTTAGAATTAAATGATTGAGATGATTGTTCACTTATGCTTCCTATATTGATCTAGAATACATGCATTGCCCCGAAGCCATTCTGTTAGAAAAAATTAATTCCACACGTCAAAGAATTTTATTTCTGTTGTAAATAAGTAAATGTTACTAATAAATATGTCAAATTTTGCAATCGGTTGATATAAAATAGAAACATTTTATTGTCATCATATTTGCATCAGTGTTTTGACTATTACTTAATAATTTTGGGCACATTATTTTGAACAATATTGAATTATACATTTCATTGCTTGAAGGAATCGTTTAATTGTTTAGGATTCCTTCAGAATACAGTAATGCCAATCCGAAATTTGTTTATATGGCGCTCCGCTATTTTTGCTTGGCGTTGAGCGTCACAATAAGTCAACTGAACGCGTTAAGTAACGAAATGTTAAACACTGAAAATACCAATGTTGAGTCCATTAGCTAAGACCAATGTTTAATTCCTTAGCTAAAACCAATATTAAATTTTCTAAATAAGCTCAGTGTTATATAGCCTAAATAAGGTAAATCTTAAATTCCCTAACTGGTCAACGATATACCTGATCCAAACTTGCCTTTCTTCTATCATGCTCTTAGGGAAAATACGGTGCGATTAGAAACTTTGAACATTACAATCACTTTTTATCATAACAAANCGCTATTTTTGCTTGGCGTTGAGCGTCACAATAAGTCAACTGAACGCGTTAAGTAACGAAATGTTAAACACTGAAGCTAATACCAATGTTGAGTCCTTTAGCTAAAACCAATATTAAATTTTCTAAATAAGCTCAGTGTTATATAGCCTAAATAAGGTAAATCTTAAATTCCCTAACTGGTCAACGATATGCCTGATCCAAACTTGCCTTTCTTCTATCATGCTATTAGGGAAAATACGGTGCGATTAGAAACTTTGAACATTACAATCACTTTTTATCATAACAAATCTATTTACAATTTACTGAATATTTAGAATAATACTGCATTTTCCCTAGAGCACGATGAGAGAAAGGCAAGTTTGGATCAGGCAATAAGCTCCCTAAGTAAACCTGATCTAGAATCCCTTGAATAGTGTGAATATTTTATTTAAAAATTGGAACAAATATTTGTATAAACAACATTGTCTTTGAGTTCGTATAAATTATTTTCAAAACGTATGTGGACAGACGCATGGACGAATACATAAATCCCATAAAGCACTTCAGCTTCTCTGTTCGCGGTTAATAAATTGCTTCTGTATAATCAAGAAATGGACTGTTGATATATTTCTACCAATACGTCTTGCTTTATGCTAAACTAACAATTAGCAATAACTAGGGAATTAATGTATCAAATTTTATCAGCTTTCTTGTAGTAAATCATTCTTCCAAACTGGTTTTATTGACTCTCATTTCCTCATTTTTGCTTTCATTGATTTATTTGACATAGAAATGAAATGATAAATTAGTTCTATCATAATTAAAATAATTAAATTTTAATATGTAGAGCAACAAATTATACAAGTGTACAAATAATGTTTTAAAGTCAAGTGAATTTCATTATTTTTACCTACCAACCTGATCCATAGTATGAATGAGAGACTTTTGAAATCCCGTTGTCATAACCATAGTTAAAGGTGAGTGGATTCCGTAAACGGTTTCCAATTAGGGTAGGTAAAATTGGTTGGATAGGTTTAATTGTCATTTTTTCAACTGGTGGAAGATAATTCACTACTGGCTCTTCACCATATCTCATTACTCCTTCATTTTGAATGACAATGTCTTCGTATTTTTGTATAGGTGGAGCTGATGTAGGATGAACCGGAAGCTGAGCTTGAATGATTGCCTGCTGTGGAACAGCTTCCTCTGGTTGTTTCTGAAGTTGATGCACAACTGTTTGCAGCGGTTGAACAAATTGTTGCTGTGGATGAAGAACTTGGGCAGGAGTATGAGTGAATTGAAGTTTAATTGGTTGCCATGGATAGACAACTTGCTGACGTTGAGGTTTTAAGATTGTAGGTTGTTGCTGGTACACAATTTGTTGGAATTGTGGTTGTGGTATTGATTGCGGCAATAATTCCTGTACTGTTGGTAAAGTTAAGGCAGATATAACTTTTGGTTCTACTGGAATCTTGGCGCCAAATTGAATATACTGGTAAACTTTTGTTACTGGGGGCGTCGCTTCAACAACAACGGGGGTTGGTGCAGGTACCGGAGTTGGTTCGATCGTATGTGTTATGTTCACAGGTTCTACAACTTGTATAGCTATTGGCTCAACCAATACCTCTGGTGGTGAAGGCTCAATATCTTTTTCTATTTCCGTAGTAGATATTGGCTCTTCTGTTGATTGTACTGGTTCTGATGCTTCAGTCTGCTCAGGCGTCGACGATACCATAGGTTGATCAGTCGGTATTGGTTCAGTCTGCAGGAACAAATAATATCAAAGCATATAACCTTTATTTCAAAAGAATAGAGGCTTTTTTCTATAATATTGGTAGTAAAGGAAACGCTTATTTTTATACTCTCATTCTAAGGATTAATTGGGAGATTATNGGCTTTTTTCTATAATATTGGTAGTAAAGGAAACGCTTATTTTTATACTCTCATTCTAAGGATTAATTGGGAGATGTGGAAAAAGGGCAAGAAAGAAAAATGAGTTTTGCGGAGTACCAAGGTTCAAATCTCTGTCCCTGTTAACTGTTTTTTCTCCTTTCCTCTTAAAAATTCGTTTATCAATTAAACTATATTCCTAAAAACTTGAACCAATTCAATGATTCAGGTTTTCTGCACGGGATGTAGAAACGTCCACAAAAATATGTGGATCCGGAGATAAATAAACTCATCTCGATTTCCTAATTTGTTAAAATGAAAAAGCACAACGAATTAAAAAGATGAAGGGAAATCCGGTCTCAATATTTTTTCAAACTTTCAAATTTAGGAGAAGCCTAAGAATAAAGATAATGTTTTACAAAGTTTCTTAGCAAAAAAGTTTCGTGGTTACACTTTTCCTCAAACATTCTACTTTTCTCTAAAATACGGCTCCGAGAATGGCCATGCAAAATTTCTACTTAATTATAATCGCATTTTTTAAATTTGAAATAACCTTGAGGTAAAATTTGAGGCTTCATGTCACAGTTTCTACAGTGATAAAAACTCGCGAAGCCCAGTGCCTATTTGACCTCACTGTGTATTTTTCCATCGATGTGTTCAAAAAGATGTTCTGAAGATTGCTTTCGTAACACGTCAGTACACCATATTCGTCCAGTTTTAGTGACGTTAGATGGAAAATTTAATATTATTCCTTAACTTTGATAATCTAGTTTGTTGGAATTTGTAGATTGTTATTTGTTCAAACAATTTAAGTTCACATTCTAATAAATATTTTAGATTAATTCCTCATAGTAACCATGGGCATCTCCTTTGTATTATTTGGAATATTATGAGTAGCAAATTAACAACTTATGAACAGCATATCGACATCTTATCAGTACTTTACTGGCATTCTGCTAGTAAAGGGAGTAAGGGGAGTTTATGAGTAGAATATGGCACTTATGAGCAGGACATGAGCGTCTAATGAGTGGAATATTGAAGATCCAAAGACAAAATACCAAATATCCAACCAAATCTGCTTACCGAATTGGTTGGTTACTAATTTGAAAGCAAGGAATTCTCACTAAAAAATCTTTCCAATTCGGTAGGCCGATAAGTCGGTTCGCAAGTCTTTACGTGNGAAAGCAAGGAATTCTCACTAAAAAATCTTTCCAATTCGGTAGGCCGATAAGTCGGTTCGCAAGTCTTTACGTGGACGCATGGTTTTCTGTTATTGGTTCTAGAATAGGAGCACCNTTGGTTGGTTACTAATTTGAAAGCAAGGAATTCTCACTAAAAAATCTTTCCAATTCGGTAGGCCGATAAGTCGGTTCGCAAGTCTTTACGTGGACGCATGGTTTTCTGTTATTGGTTCTAGAATAGGAGCACATTATTTTTTTTTGGAGGTTTATTTAACTTATTGGTTTTTGGCCAATCAAAAGAGTAGGACTTTTTCTAGAAATTCCGCAGACTTGTTTTTCGGTATTTCTGCTGCTTCGAACCATGCCCCTCGTTTTACATTCATGTTTAGACAAACATTGCAGGTGTCTGGTTGCGTGGTTCTACTACTATGCATAATTTACCTACTTTACATGAAAGGGGGTAATCTATTGACATTTATCTTACTCTGCTCGAAAACCTTATCGGCACCTTCGCATATCATGGTGTGGATCCAGACTCCTAATCACAAAAATACAGGCAGTCTGGCACCAGGTCTAGCCAAACTGCTTATNTTTACATTCATGTTTAGACAAACATTGCAGGTGTCTGGTTGCGTGGTTCTACTACTATGCATAATTTACCTACTTTACATGAAAGGGGGGTAATCTATTGACATTTATCTTACTCTGCTCGAAAACCTTATCGGCACCTTCGCATATCATGGTATGGATCCAGACTCCTAATCACAAAAATACAGGCAGTCTGGCACCAGGTCTAGCCAAACTGCTTATGAAATGAGAAACCAACAAAAACAGCTTTTGCAACAGTGCAAAATTGGGTTGGAGTAAGGCAGCGGGTATTGACACCTACTTCCCAGGAAAAATTTTATACCTACCGCCCAGCAAAACATCCTATGCAAAAATTCCATGCCTACTGCGTTACATTCCAACGCTACATCCCAGTGTAAAATCCCAATGCTACATCCCTGCATAAGTTATATAAAGCTTTGTCAACCGCAGCCTAAGTCTAACCTAGACGTATTCACGCAAATACGGATCCGTAACTTGCACAATCGTGATTGAGTTAGTTGAGGGTGATTGCATATATGTAACGGATATCGCGTTCAGGTATTCAAACCATATTTCCCCGCGGCGTTTCAATGAGCCTTCGGCTCGTTCAACAGCTATCGGAGGCGCACGAAACGGGCCAGAGATTGCGCGCCGCCATTTCTTTCGCATGATAACAAAGTACTGATGAAATATTTTATTGATTAACAAACTGCACGTTACACTGTATGTAGCGTTAGGCTGTAGCAATGGGATGTATCATTGGGATGTATCATTGGGATATATCATTGGGATGTAACATCAGGATTTAGCATTTTCCAACCGCTGCCTAAATCCAACCGTTATTTTAGGATTTTTATGTTAGGTTCTTATGATCTTCAGGCATGGGCGGTAAGCATAGAACTTTTTGCTGCGCGGTAGATATGGGCTTTTTTGCTGGGCGGTAGGCATGGGCGGTAGGCATTAGATAATTTCCTGGGTGGTAGGCATGTGCGGTAGGGATGGGATTTTTTGCTGGGCGGTAGGTGCCAAGACCCGCNTTAGTTGAGGGTGATTGCATATATGTAACGGATATCGCGTTCAGGTATTCAAACCATATTTCCCCGCGGCGTTTGAATGAGCCTTCGGCTCGTTCAACAGCTATCGGAGGCGCACGAAACGGGCCAGAGATTGCGCGCCGCCATTTCTTTCGCATGATAACAAAGTACTGATGAAATATTTTATTGATTAACAAACTGCACGTTACACTGTATGTAGCGTTAGGATGTAGCAATGGGATGTATCATTGGGATGTATCATTGGGATGTATCATTGGGATGTAACATCAGGATTTAGCATTTTCCAACCGCTGCCTAAATCCAACCGTTATTTTAGGATTTTTATGTTAGGTTCTTATGATCTTCAGGCATGGGCGGTAAGCATAGAACTTTTTGCTGCGCGGTAGATATGGGCTTTTTTGCTGGGCGGTAGGCATGGGCGGTAGGCATTANAGATATGGGCTTTTTTGCTGGGCGGTAGGCATGGGCGGTAGGCATTAGATAATTTCCTGGGTGGTAGGCATGTGCGGTAGGGATGGGATTTTTTGCTGGGCGGTAGGTGCCAAGACCCGCAGCTTTACTTCAGCCTTAAATTGCTAGTCTAGCTCAAGGAATAGCACCAACCCGAACAACGCAATAGAAAATGTGTCTTCGGGACACCCTAGGCTGGTTTACGAGTTCCTTATTAGTTTCATTTTCGCAACATATACGCATCTTGTGGGCTTTTTAGGAGCACCATGGATATATATTCTTTGAGCTTATTTGGTTGCAACAACGCTAGCACGGTTGATAGAAGTACAATGCGTCCAGACAATTAAAAGTTATATATTTTGCGCCCTAAATCTTGAAGTCTTATATTCGCGCAGGGCAATAGCATTACAATTTTGAGTGGTTATGTGCCGTGCTATATAGCTCATGTCGGAAAAATTCCGTATCGCTAGGCGAGTAAATGCGAGCAGCCTCGTAGTTTCAGTTAGCAGTGAGAATCATCTGCAAAGAAAATAATATATTTGGTGTAAGCTAATAGGTCATCGGCAAGATAAGATTACCCACTGTCCAAGGCAGAAATCTACTGCTTTCTCATTTTTTTTTGCACACAGAAGGAATCCCGGAACACTTAATGACAATATTGAATTTTGTTTCGCNAGTCTTATATTCGCGCAGGGCAATAGCATTACAATTTTGAGTGGTTATGTGCCGTGCTATATAGCTCATGTCGGAAAAATTCCGTATCGCTAGGCGAGTAAATGCGAGCAGCCTCGTAGTTTCAGTTAGCAGTGAGAATCATCTGCAAAGAAAATAATATATTTGGTGTAAGCTAATAGGTCATCGGCAAGATAAGATTACCCACTGTCCAAGGCAGAAATCTACTGCTTTCTCATTTTTTTTTGCACACAGAAGAAATCCCGGAACACTTAATGACAATATTGAATTTTGTTTTGTAGTAACATAGATTTGGTCAAAAAGTCATTGAAGTCATTGTCTCATGCTGCATCCGTGCTAGATGACTCTGGGAGCACATACAGTAAAAACCGAACATTAGTAGTATGCGGTAGGATAACTCATTCCTTATTCAATAATGAGTACACAACCTTTCACCTTTTGAAATATAATATTAAATACCTTTTTCTCATCAGGATATTCGAGCTTTTTATCTGGAACAGGATATGCATAACCAGCATTTGGAGGTTGTGTTGTTTCCTGAACCACAGTTGGTGCCGGTGGAGGTAATGGGTATTCCAATTTCTTTTCAGGTACATCATAAGTATATCCTCTAGTGGTATTTGCATTCAGTTCTTCTACTTGGATAAGCGGTGCAATAGGTAGTGTTCCTTTGGCCACTTCAACTAATGGCTGTTGATGAGCCACAAGGGGAATCAGTGGTGGAGTTTTGTAAAAGTGTCTGATTTCCTTGACTGTGAATACAGGCGTCCCGTATGACGCTGCGAACTGGAGTGGTGAAGCAGAGAAAGTATGAAAACCACCCCCGATGTTTGCACTAGGAGGAATCGTGGTCACTTCTTTTTCAGTTGGTGCATTTGGTACNTGAGCCACAAGGGGAATCAGTGGTGGAGTTTTGTAAAAGTGTCTGATTTCCTTGACTGTGAATACAGGCGTCCCATATGACGCTGCGAACTGGAGTGGTGAAGCAGAGAAAGTATGAAAACCACCCCCGATGTTTGCACTAGGAGGAATCGTGGTCACTTCTTTTTCAGTTGGTGCATTTGGTACGACAGGCGAAGTGGAGATATTATTTATTGGCACAACTGGATTAGTGTATGAGTAAGTCACAGTGGGTCGGAAGCCGTTTTCATCACTGACGTAAGTGACAGTTCTTAATACTCCATTTGGGTCAACTACACTAAAAATTAAACATTAAAAAAATTCAATATCATTTTTTTTTCTAGTGAGAACTTTTCTATGCTTTGGGATTGTTTTCTAAGTGATCACCACGTCTTTGTATCAGAATATGCAAAACAATTTTGAAAAAATCTTGAAAATTTAATCATGCAAAAGGCAAAATCAAGAAGTTTGAGTATAAGTGTCTAATGATTAAGTTTAAGGAGTTGAGCAGACTGAATTTATATACGTTGAACTAGAGTCTTAAAATTATACCATTAAAAATCAAATACAGATTTTTCGATATATTTCACATAGATGGCTGATTGATAACCAGATTATACGACATATAGCGTCTCCTTTGTAACTTCTGTGACAAGTTTACTGTAAACAGAACTGCGCAGCTAAGTTGTGAAATTCACTTATTCTTCAGTGTATCATATTACATTTGATTTGTTGAACGAAGCGCAAACAATTCATTGGTAAATTAAATCGTATTTGACGTAAATGTTGGAACATTTTGTGTTTTGCGTTATCTGCGATACAACATATTATTGTCATGTGACCACCATTAGTTAATTATACATTAATAGTCATTGGAATTTTCAAAAATCCTCCGACCAATACAAGCTCATGTTAATTAACCAGCGAAATGAGTTGTAGATTTATCATTTTTGATGTTTTCTTGTAATTTGAGGTTAAAATTATATATGTTAATGTGAATAAGAGAGTTAGAATAAGCAACAAATAATTTCTCTATAAATGAATCATGCACTTTTAAGAATACATTTAAATGAAAATGGTGGACTGCTTACTTAGAACCATTAATTATTTTTCGAATTTGTTCAATGACCATGTCATTTGAGATACACAACTAGTAAAATGAGTGAAGGTGAAATATTTAATCACTGTTGGTAACGATGAGGTCAATGACCTTAAGTTTGTCAGTGTAAGCGGCGTTACATTTTTTAATTACACCTCAGAGANAATCACTGTTGGTAACGATGAGGTCAATGACCTTAAGTTTGTCAGTGTAAGCGGCGTTACATTTTTTAATTACACTTCAGAGAGGGTGGGTATGTGTAATTCATCAGTTTGAATTTTTCAACTTTGTTTTTTCACCCCACTATTCAAATTTTTACTTCAAAATCCGCCATTTTAAAGGTTATTGACGCCAGTCATCAGAAGTGTCTTGTTATGTCAAACTCCTACTCACACTCATCTTCACCATTTTAATTGAAAATTAAAAAAAGTTTAAAAAATCATGAAAAATTTGTTATGATTGGAACTGCGTATGTTACTAATTCAAGGTTTCCTGTACTTTTTGAAAGCTCCAATAACTAGGAAGTTTATAGAGTAAAATGAATTTTTGTGTATTAGAATTCATTTGTTGGCAGTCAAATTACCATACTGCAAACCTATCCCATTCCGAGCATTTGGATATAGAAAAACATTTACAGAATTAATACCAACATACTGAATTAATAATAAAAGACTGAAAGACGTAAGTCTGTAAGTGGACAACGATATGCTAAATTTTAGTAAACGTTTGATAAATATGTTGGGGTGTGGCGGGATAGGAATTGGGTATTTTACTTTGGTATTTATTATGGTTTAGAATCAAACACATTATGAGAATGCTTTTGACGTTCGTCCGTCTGTTCGTGCCATAATTGGAGGACATGAAGAATCAAGATAATGTTTTCAATAATAGGTAGCGCATCTACTATAAACGGATGAGTTCGAAATTTAGCCATGTCCGTCTTCTCTGTGTGTTGTTTTCCCGAAACTGAAATTTTCACTAATGTTAGTTTACATGTTAAATGGTAAGTCGATTATTTAGCGAAGTGATGGATAGATAGATAGAGATTCCATTACCCAATAGTCCATGCACCAAGTTCTCGTTCTTTTGCATATCCACATTTTACTTGCACAATGGACGTTTAATACACGGTTCACATTGTACTTGGATAATATACATACTCAGTGGACGTCGCGCAGTACGTACAGTTTGTGCATAGTGGACGTTTAGGACCGCAGTGCGAATTGCGTTTGCAAAGTGTAGAATTATTTGCACAGTACGCATTGCGTTTGCCAAATGTAGAATTATTTACACAGTACGCATTTTAAGTACGCTATTGACATTCATACACGCAGTACGCATTGTACGTGCGTGGTGGAGAATTATGCTAGCAGTACACTTTGGCGGTTCGCAGTGAACATTTTATGCTTAGTATATTATTATATGCTTATATATTATTCATTGTACCTGCGCAGTTGTCGCTCACAATAACGCTGTACTTCCGCACTGGACTGACACATGCGCAATACAAGTTTATCTTGCGATGTATTCCCTTGAACTAATAAACTCTTGAATTTATAAACTTTTGATTCTATTTCACTTGTGTGTTAACGTTGCAACATAAGAATACTCCGTTTATACTGGTCTATCGTTTACATCATAGCTGATTGTAAATTCTTAAGTAAAGCCTCACCATAATTAACAAATAATGTAATATTATGACATGCTATCTAGGATAGAAAAAAGTTTAAGGTTGTTAGGTTGTTAGGTTAAACTCTTTTAAACCTCTAATGCAAACTTTGATGACTTCTAGTAGTCAGACGTCAATATTTGAAGAGACAGTTCGGTGCCAAATACCCATTACAAACCTTTCGTTTGGCATAACTTAGATTGCCAAACTTCTGATACCACCGGGTAATAATAATTGTGATGTATTATTTTTTATCTATAAATCTGAATGCCATCAAATCTTTACGTTTGAACTAGCAATAATATATTTGTTGGGGACGGCTATATTTAACAAATACTATGTGTCTGGCAATACCTTGGAGGTAAATCTGGTGAGCATTCGAAAAATAAAATTGATTTGGAAGACCAGAACTTTATATTTACCAATAATTTAATGTGTTAAGCAAATTGGCAAATATCATCGAATATCATATTTGTATCATCGAATATTCATATAGTGAATGATCTTCTATTTGAAAAAATTACATCAGGAATTACGTGCATTATAAGTATAGTTACAATTTTAAGTAAATAAATTTTCTTTCTTTATGACCTAATTTTTAAATTCTATATTTCAAATCACACTTCAATGCATTTCATTTCCGTATCCATCCATCCGTATCATAATTTTACATAATTGATCTTTTACACTTTCAAATCATGCAAATATAATGTATGCCCTTAATTCTTAAAAGCATAACATATGATTTAATTCGATAAGCATTCTTTCAAAGTTGTCGTGTTGTTTCACAGAAAGACTTGGAATAACAATTGTATCATAACTTTTAAAATCCGAGCAAAAGACATTTTTAACTGCACGCTACGTTCGTAGGAAGTTGGGAATTGGAATTGCGATCTCCGTCAGGCTGCTTCTCTCTCGTAAATTTTGAACTTATTCGCTGTAAATTCGCCTACCGAAGCAAATTGGTTGTACTCCATAAAATTAATAGTTTACATCATCTTTAATTGGTCTAAAATTCTACAAGTAGGCAAATATTACGTCTACAAATGTTTTATTGGGGCCCTTTGTGAGAATTCACCAGCTACTTTCAGAAGTCATTGCAAATTAGCATTAGGGATATGGATGGACATGTTCGATTGGTTGGAAGTTCATGAACTAGTTAACTATGATGAAATGATAACTGTAGTACCAACATTTGATGACATCTGGAAATCATATTCATTAATGATATTCTTAATATCTATATCAACTGGTGAAATTTGAGAAATACCAAGCGAATAGGTCTCGTGGTACCCGAACTACTATTATTTGGTTACATCTCCAAGTCAGCGATAAATTTCAACAAAGTAGTCCCACGTTTATATATTGTTCATGTAAAGCCCAGAGAATAAATATCAGATAATAGACCGGAGCTACTTCTGCTAGTGCAGAGGTAGCTAATATTACATCAATCTACTTGCTGAAATTTAGACCAATAGAATAGGTCTCTCGATACCTGCAATGCTAACTTGGATGGCCTTCTGGTGGTCAACTAAATTTTTGAAGACATAAAATAAAGCCGTCTTACATTGCTACCCCCATATAATAGATTTGAGCGAAACCTCAACTTTCCTCTAAAACTGCGGGGCATTATAACTTGTTACCCATTAAAATTTTAAACTTTTCCATGTATTCGTGGTATCTTTACTTAAATTATGGTTGGTATTTTCAATTGGTTTGAATAATACTTATTCTAGGGGTATATCCTTCAAGTTGTCGGATAAATGAATTTCGGTAATTTTGATCCCTTTGATGTCACTTGAGAATTGCTGAGATGAGTTTGGAAATTGAAAAAAAAAGTCATACTTAACACATTAAACCAAAAGGAAAGCCTCCTGAGCTGCGTATCGTTGGAGAGCTTCAAAGTGGTATCGTTTCTCATTGGTTAGATTTTTCCCACTTTGATAAAACTCGGCAAATTTAAACTCGATAGACTGTGTGAAATACCTATTCGTATCTACCAACTTTGTAAAATTCTAATATATATTGCACACCTCTTTTGAAATTTTTGATTAGTATTTGTAATTTAAAGTTTATGGTTAAGCAAACATTAAACATGATTGGTGTATTGCTCAAATTTGACAAAAAAATTGCAGAAAAATAGTATAGTGATAAAACATCTTTTGATTTTTTTTGCCGAAGTTTGTACGGACTCTGTAGACATTAACGGTTTTTATAAGAAATTTAGCTCATGCATCCACATCCATTACCAATAGGTGCTGAAACACAATCTTCATTCTAAATCACATCTGTTTTTCTAAGCGATCTTGTGCACTGACTACGCTTCTAATTTGCATCTGATCCCACTTTTTTGTACTCTGTGTTTAATCTAAATCTTTATAAATTGTCTTTCTTTGCAACCTCTGTAGATTTTGTTTTTAAATATTAATCTTTGTAGGCTTTTTTGATGGTCAAACCATCTAGGTCTTTTTCCAAACCTTTCTGTCTTGTTTCTTCGATAACGTCGTATAGTTTCTCCATTCGTTTTACTGTTCAGCTTTTCTACATACCTTTATAAGTTTTAGTTTCCTTCTCAACATTTCTCTCTTTTGTCATTCATTTCAGGCTTTGTACGCTTTGTCATTATGCGCAAATTCTCTAAATTTTACTTTCTCCTCAACCTTTCCAATTTTTTAATTTACTTCGGTGTACACGGTTTTCGTCGGGTTGTTATTTTTTACTGATTAATTTAACATTAAAATTTTTAGTTAAAAGTTCACAAGATTTAGCACTTTGGAGAGATTGGCGATATTTACAATTTTACTAATTAAATTTTCGTACATAGCCAGACTTTAAAGTGATTTTTTATAATTGTAGTGATAGTATTGGCTTATTTAGGCGTATAGCTTTGATGTTAAAAAGTGGCTCACCTGTAAAATCCTTCAGCTTTCTCCCCAACCCTTGTTTCTGCTTTTTGCTGGAAGTTGGCTTGAAATGGATCTACAATATTGACATGGTAGGAATAGTTTGGATTTGCACTCCAGCACAAATCGCTACAAATTCCAAAAAGAAGAACAATTACTCGAAAGAGAAACCTTGTGTCCATCTTGGTAATAGAAATGAGAGATATTAGGAACGCTTTTCAATGACTGCGACAGGTGTGTCCGATGTTTTGTATTTATATTATCATATTGTATTCCTGTTACAATTACAAATTGAACAACTAATTCCTGTCGAATTTTTTCACATTCATGGTGTTACATTTGTGTTGGGTGGGGCACTTGTAATTTATTACTACAACACGACTACTCTGATTTTTTTTATAAATAAGAAACAATGTAATGAAAAGGAAATCCATCAACTCAAAATTTTGATTAGCATTTACCTTTTGTACACAATTGACTACATTTCTTTTAAAGCTACATGTAATAATTGTCATGATCTCTTTAATTTCATTGAGATTTATACATTTTATAAAATTTAAAATAAAGCTAGCAGCATTAATTGTAGGCAGAACGTGATATCATTCAGCAATATCTTCGGTTTTTAGGGATAGGTTTGATCTGTCACAAACATGATCCTTGTCAAGGGCTAATCCTAACCGTAAACTCATGTTGACACTATGTCGAACGTGATTAGGCAGTAGATACTCAAAATAAGATATTGGACCTTGAGTGGTGTAAGACTTAATTTACTCTTGACATTTTCGGATGAAAGAAATTAAGTTTGTGGTATAAATTTACAGTGGGTTTGTAATAATGTCAGGAAGTTTTGTATAATTTAAAAATTTAGGAAAACCGAAACTCTATCAATTGCGGGTTAAAAATTAAGGTTAACCAATTCGGATGGCAAAAAAATTACTACATTGTCAAATCAAGTAAGTAATTGATAAAAATTTTCCAATTTAGAAAATATCCGAATCCAGGCACTAGGAGGATACCAAGTCGGAAGCTTAAACTTCGAGACCAATTGTTCAGTTTTACAAAGTATTGTACATCTATACTAAAAAAGGACACCAACACAAAATTATTTGGTTTTCCCCCGGTATTTAGTTTCTCATCCTCTCAAACTACTGAGATCATTTGTGCTATAATGCTTTGTAAGGATAAGACTTATGTTGAACAGCTTTTTAAATTTGGAATTCCTCTTGCAAGGTAATAATTATCATTTCTGCAAGCAACAATTTTCGAAGAGGTCACACATATTTAACACCTTTCGGATTAATGCCCGAGTTCAAATTGTTTTAAATTTTTAAATTATTAAAAAATCCCTTACATCATTACCGTCATTACCCACTCTTAATTTCTCCCATTGAAATTAGACAAGTTTAATTTTTAACATTAATTTCATAATGCCCGAGTCCGGGTATTCTAAATTTGGCAAAATCTTCAAATTTATTCATGCAAATTTGCACCCAAACTCATCCCAATTTTTTTCACCCGTAAACGTCGAGAAAATTACTCCTTTCCAAGTAATTTATTTTATTTTGGCTTCTACTGTGTAATCACTTTCGGCTTCTGTAATTCTCATATGAAATAACAATGCCCTCTTATTTATACGTAAAGCATTAAGTCGTTTCATTTATTAAGAACAATAGATTACTCTCACATAATTATCAATTTCTTCAATTTCTCTGCCAGCTTAAGAAAACAATTTACATAAGAAAACAATTTAGATTGATGATAATGTTATTCTTCGTATAGAAATGAAATGAATAAAATATGTGTATAAATAAAAATGAAGCATCACTCTGTATGTAATTTGCTGGAGTATTGGGGGGGGGGGCGATTAGGTGGGACTAAAAACGTATTCTGACATAATCCGAGTGAAGGCTCTCGAACACATTTGTAACATGTTGGTGTGTGTAACAGTATTTATTATGGTATAAACGTTGTTACTGCAATAAGTAAACAAACTGTGAAAACAACTTCCAATTGAAGAGTTCGAAAGTAGTCTCAAGGTTAACATAAGCAAATACAAAGTTAGAAATGACACAACGAAACAGAAGGTAAAGTAAAGAACTAACACAATACCGAAGTATGCGTTAATATGAAACTCATTCAGTTGCATGTCATTTATCACTTTTGTCACTCCATTGCATCTGGGTAGGATTCTTCGTCGAAAATCCTAGTCTCAATAAAGTCCAAGAACCTTGATTAAATACAGATCTAACACTTGCCGCTTTAATCCTAATGGTCTGAAACTTTGAAAGTATTTAATTTTTAACCGCGAACAGCGTAGCTACGAAGGGTTTATCAATACGCGTTCTGTCTTTATGTCTCTCTTTCTGTCAGGCATTTCATTTCTATTACCAAACTTGTTATTTGTTTACAACCATATCTAATTAATACTTGGCGCATGACACTGTTGCATTTCTCTTTAATTACAACTTATAAAGCTAAAGAAAGAGCCTTTCATTTCCTGCAAAAAAACAACAGTACATGTTTTAGACTCATTTCTAATCGATGCATAACTTTGGAACTTTTCAATCACATCCTTTGATTCTACTCTTAAGCGTTTTTTCTGTTTTTAAATAAACTTTGTGTAGATTCTGTTATAAGAAGAGAATGTTATCNTTAAAAGAAGAGAATGTATGTATAATTTTCACCAGTTAATATATCTTTGTTATTCTAAAAGTATTTTTCTATAGACCCAAAACAATGTTCTAATTTCATGTTACCCACAATCTTTTTGATGCTAATCTAGCTTTCATATGTTTCATATCAAGTGTGTTGATGCTAATTTGTCCATGCATATCTATGGTTCAAATCAAATTTTGTAATGTTAACCTATACTTGGTTTTGTATGATTCAAATAAAAATTTTCGATGCTAATGTAATAATGTATTCCTATGATTTAATTGAAAGTTTTTTATGTTAATCAAAGAATAAAACTTTTTCATTAAACTTTTCACAAAACCCGTATAACTTGGCCGTCATGTCTCCTTCGTTTGCGGTTTTCTACATACGGACATAAAAATGGAAGACAAAGGTTATACACGAGGATTTCTCCATCAATGACGCAGAGACAAAAGTAACTAAGATTTCGCTTACTAAATTTTTCTGGGATTGTGTATAGTCGTCACTTTGCTTTTATAAAGGTCATAAAGTCTTACAATATTGATAGAATTTAAATTATTCCTTGCGAAAGAGGGAAATTTTCAAACAGATTTTTTTTCTAGAATTTTTTGCCATTGTTTATAAAGGAGTATTATAACTAGTATAAATTTCGCAATTGTTCACTTGACCATTCAGGGTGACGTCAATTTGACTTATGATCTAGGTAAGCTATAATAGATGAAAATAGCACAAACTAACACCTTTTTATATATTTCATAAAATGTATCAAAATTTGACTATCAGTNATAATAGATGAAAATAGCACAAACTAACACCTTTTTATATATTTCATAAAATGTATCAAAATTTGACTATCAGTTTAAGTATATCCGCCACGCTATTGGTGCTTAGGAGTTGCTATAGAAAATATATTTTCTGATTTAAATATTTTGCAGAATTTTGTATAGTTAGTTCTTGACAATCGTCTCCTTGCTAAAATTATTTTTGATAGGTTGTAGTCCAAGCGTTGATGTTCGTTGGAGAAGACTTTTTCAGGTGTGGTGTGATAAACTTACTACCTCGAGACTGTTTTTCACACATCCGAAGTGTACAATGAATGAAAATGAATTTTCACAAGTTACATTCCGAACAAGGTCGTTTAGTGTCCTTCAATAATCAACAAAATTTAAATCCCAATATGTTTTTGCATATCTACACAAATAAATACAATTAGTAGATTTTTATACTTCGTGTAATTAATTACGAATCGTATCCGGCAGTATTGCATTGCAATTACAAACTATTGATTTATGAGTTAACATTTTTTATTACCTTTATTTGTTGCTCTAATTTGGCAGTGAATGCGAGATAGAATATAAGGACAACCAGTTTTACTTGTATAGTAACTTTTTAAAATTACTTTAACTTTAATGTATCCTTCATTCCAAATTTCCAATTATGGGATCATAATCACTCATGAAAATATGTAACTGCTATTTGTTTCAATCTGACCTCTGCTTCATAATTGAAAAAAATTTTTTTTTATTTCAAATTAACTGAATCCGATCCGTTACCTTCTTTTTAAGGTAAGTGAGCCGACAAGGTATGGACCTCAATGTTTTATTCCATCTTAATTTCTGCAAAGCATTTTACCAAAATATTTTGCACATTTGTATCTGAAACGCTAAGATCATAATTAAATGGAAGTGTTATGATTTTGGAAAAAGAGAAANAAAAATTTTTATTTCAAATTAACTGAATCCGATCCGTTACCTTCTTTTTAAGGTAAGTGAGCCGATAAGGTATGGACCTCAACGTTTTATTCCATCTTAATTTCTGCAAAGCATTTTACCAAATTATTTTGCACATTTGTATCTGAAACGCTAAGATCATAATTAAATGGAAGTGTTATGATTTTGGAAAAAGAGAAATAAAGTCGTAATTCCGTTTTTAATTCAGCTTATTTTTCACAATTTTTTTCAAAAAATGTAAATACTATAAAAAAAATCAAATAATGCCATAAGCAGTGTAGAAATTAAAGTGTGATCGTGGCTTAAGAGCTTTGTTGCCAAGGATTGCTTAGTAAATCAAGCAAAAGTATCCCATGCAAATTTAGTAGTAAAAAATTATTCTGAAACATGACCTGAGATTAGCAATAGTAACTNATCAAATAATGCCATAAGCAGTGTAGAAATTAAAGTGTGATCGTGGCTTAAGAGCTTTGTTGCCAAGGATTGCTTAGTAAATCGAGCAAAAGTATCCCATGCAAATTTAGTAGTAAAAAATTATTCTGAAACATGACCTGAGATTAGCAATAGTAACTGTTGAAGAACAAGGATTCTGAGATACTAATTCTAGGCATTTGGATTCAAACTACTTTTTCGTTGTCAATTATTCTCACTTCACATATTAATTTTCAAAAAGGTTTTGCATATCTCATTTCACTTTTTACTATTACAGTAAACCTCGGATAAGCCGACCTCGGTTACCACGGACCCTCGGTTACCACGAACCACTTGGTCCGGTCCGCGCCCTGAGATAGGGAATTTGTGTATAAATGGAATGGCTAAGCCGAACTCGGTTAAGCCGAACCCTCGGCTACCACAAACGCTTTTCCATGGTCCCAGTCCATAAGGCACGTGCTTTTTTACCTCGGTTAACACGAACACCAATTAATTGATAAATTTTTAAANGTGCGCTTTTCCATGGTTCCAGTCCATAAGGCACGTGCTTTTTTACCTCGGTTAACACGAACACCAATTAATTGATAAATTTTTAAAGAATCTTCACTTTTTCTCTTACAAAATTTAACGAATAACTTATTTTGAATGAGTTTTCAAACATTGAAATTCGACAAAAAATGAACCAATGATATATTTTTGGTCATTTTTAGTCTCCACAACAACTTACTATTATAAAGTAATGGTAAATTAAAACTACCTCGGCTAAGACGAACAAATTATTCCCCAAGTTGTATGTTCGGCTTACGCTTAAGCCGAACCTCGGTTACCACGAACCATATTTTTCGGTCCCTTGAAATCCGGCTTATCCGAAGTTGACTGTATTTTGTCGGAAAATTAAAAATATTGTATTTTCATAAAAATTGCTATCAACATAAAATTAAATAGAAACTTTCACAGATTTATATTTGCATTTAATTGCTCCAAATATTCTAAATTATATCACCATATTTAAGAATTTGCTAAGACGACACAATGGTTTTCTACCCTTATGCTTGGAAACACGCGACATTTTATAAATCAAATTGTTGACTGCGGCATCCCATGAGTTCCCATCATCGAGCTTCACTTTTTCATGGATCCATCTTGCATATTCAACAACTGTAGATTGTTTCTCGAAAGACTCATTGTAGGAAAATATCCAGTCGACTAACAAAGTTCTGTTTTTTCCTAGCGTAGGAACCACATCTTCTCTAAACATATTTACAAATTCTGAGTAAACCTTCATCTTGTTCAACGTTTTGGTGACTTTCTTTATATGTTTTGGTCTGACAGATGCCAAGCGTGTGCTATGATAATTCTCTGTCCAACCGCAAATTCCAGGAAAAGTGTTGAGACAGTGATGTCCATGTCGATTTGGTGTCTCGGGTGGACGAGTGCAGATACTCGTTTTAAAAATTTTTGTCTTGACCATTTCAGCTAGTTCAGAGTCGTGTTCAAATCGCTGACATATATCTATATAAAGACGTCGCAAATTTGCAGGAGGTTGAGTTGTCCATGATCCAATGCACAATGCAACACCTAATNGGAGGTTGAGTTGTCCATGATCCAATGCACAATGCAACACCTAATGTATTCAATGACTCATCCGTTGTAATCTGCGCGAGCGCATCTAAGACATCCATTCGCCCAAGCGTATACTTATGCCCCACCACTTCAAAATATAGAACTGAGAGCGCCTGGTTACAANGACTATTTCAGCTAGTTCAGAGTCGTGTTCAAATCGCTGACATATATCTATATAAAGACGTCGCAAATTTGCAGAAGGTTGAGGTGTCCATGATCCAATGCACAATGCAACACCTAATGTATTCAATGACTCATCCGTTGTAATCTGCGCGAGCGCATCTACGACATCCATTCGCCCAAGCGTATACTTATGCCCCACCACTTCAAAATATAGAACTGAGAGCGCCTGGTTACAAACATCAATGGAACCTGCTATTGTTTTTAAAAGTGACATTAAATTTTCTCTAGCAAATTTCTTTCTTGTTGCATTCCATCCAACCAGGATAGTGAGACCTTATATTGTCAATGCAATTTTGCATCAGAATTGTAGAAAGTTCTTCAGCTGAGACGTGAGTCCATGTAACTTTGTCTACACCCAAATTATATCTTGAAGCGCGCTTCCGTAAGAGCAGTGACTCTGCATAAATATTCGCCATTGCTTCTTCTGAAAACGATGGAATGCTAGGGANGCGCTTCCGTAAGAGCAGTGACTCTGCATAAATATTCGCCATTGCTTCTTCTGAAAACGATGGAATGCTAGGGAACTTTAAAGTAAACTCTTTTGCTTTCAAATCACATTTAAGCAAGTTGTAGAAAAAATTGAAAATACGAACAGTANGCGCTTCCGTAAGAGCAGTGACTCTGCATAAATATTCGCCATTGCTTCTTCTGAAAACGATGGAATGCTAGGGAGCTTTAAAGTAAACTCTTTTGCTTTCAAATCACATTTAAGCAAGTTGTAGAAAAAATTGAAAATACGAACAGTATTCTTAAATTCCTCTGTAGTAGACACTAAGCATGCCAATTTCTTTAAACCGTCCGATATGTTGAGATCCGCATTTATTGTTTCAATCGAATGCAATGAGATTGTGGGGTCAAATCCGATTATATTGTTTGTTCGAACAAAACAAGTAGAAATTTGTGTTTGATTTAGCCCCAGCTTCTCTTCAAGCTTTGATTCACTTTGTCCTATTTCTGATTCGGATGATTTATCTAGAAGTAATTTTCGATAAACGGTACCTTTTGACGCTCTAATTAGCTCTTCGAACAATAATTGAAGTATTTTCGTAGTTTCCCAGCTTGGATCCTGTAAACANAAAAAATTGAAAATACGAACAGTATTCTTAAATTCCTCTGTAGTAGACACTAAGCATGCCAATTTCTTTAAACCTTTCCGATATGTTGAGATCCGCATTTATTGTTTCAATCGAATGCAATGAGATTGTGGGGTCAAATCCGATTATATTGTTTGTTCGAACAAAACAAGTAGAAATTTGTGTTTGATTTAGCCCCAGCTTCTCTTCAAGCTTTGATTCACTTTGTCCTATTCCTGATTCGGATGATTTATCTAGTAGTAATTTTCGATAAACGGTACCTATTGACGCTCTAATTAGCTCTTCGAACAATAATTGAAGTATTTTCGTAGTTTCCCAGCTTGGATCCTGTAAACAGTATGTAATGGTTGCTGACAAAAGTTTGGAAACTTGGTCCGCTGGATTGAGTCCGTTACCGTTTTTGAAAAATTTCAGAACTTTTGATGCGGGTGTGTAAAGCGATTGTTGCAGAGACCAAACTAGACAACGCATCACTTCCCAGGTGGACTGGCTACAAGTTCCTATGTGAAAAAGAGCAAACGTAAAATATTTGATTAAACTTTTGGCACTAATATATAAATGATGAAAGAAAAACTAGGCAAACTTGTCTCCTTCATTTGCATTAGTTGAAAAAGTAACGAAGAAGCTTGTAGACCAGGAACAATCGACGGAAAAATTTTAAGGCCTCCTGACACCAAATAACTCTGAACAAGTCCCTGCAGAGTTGGCAAAGCACTCAAGCCTGAGTAAATACTTGTCAAGATGAGGTCCTCTGGATGTGCCAACATTATGGCAGCGTTGTGATAGCGTCTCGAGATTGGATCAGTGAAGACACATGTCTCAGGATCTCGAAGTCGCGCAGCTGCATATACTGTCATCACATAACTTGTCTCTATCTGTCGAATAGAAGCACTCCAAGCATCCATAAAATCCTCACAGCCTGTCGTATCTAACGGAAAAGAAACGGATAACAGTCGACACATTGTCAACTGCTGTACAATTTCCATCCATGCGTTCACATCCTCTTCAGTTCGGGGTAGCTGCTCGAGCCCGTTCAAAGTCTCAAAGGCACTCTCCAAGCTCAGAACACACTGTACAGGTTGTAGCTCCCGTTGGATCGATTNCCCGTTCAAAGTCTCAAAGGCACTCTCCAAGCTCAGAACACACTGTACAGGTTGTAGCTCCCGTTGGATCGATTTGATTTCAATTTCCAATTCTTTTTTATACGTGGGTAATTTATTGATCCATTTCTGTAGAAGTCTGATTTCACTTTCCCGAGTATCTGATTTTGAGTCTGTCAACGCTTGGATCAACACAAAAACATAGTCGTTTAGCTTGGCTTCGTCAAAATGTNTATCTGATTTTGAGTCTGTCAACGCTTGGATCAACACAAAAACATAGTCGTTTAGCTTGGCTTCGTCAAAATGTGCAGAACCTACGAGCTGGAGCATAAACATTGTGAGGACTCAAACAGATGAAGAAATTATTTCGGGATTCACTGATCGACAACGTTTGGTGCTTTTCTTCCCTCTGAATCGATCGCAGGAGGTTTCCAAGAGCCCCAAAATGGACGCTTTTACGTCACGCTGATTTCTGTTAACAGTAGTATCAAGGTAGCTGTCAAGTTCTTGCTCAAAATCAACCTCCACGTGTTCAATATTTTCAATGTTGAGCGATACTACTGAGAATCCTTGGCAGAGGTCATCCAGGTTATTTACTTTATGGACTCGACGTGTGGTGGAGATAATTTGGAATGATTCCAGGAGTGACTTGAGTCCAATGGCTAGCTCTTCACTAGTGGCTTCTTTGGGACACAAAATTAACCCTTGTGTTAGAACCGCTGCTTGTTGATACCAATGTGACTTGAACTTGTTATTATACAAGATTGGTACAAAAGTTACGTTGAGTTCATCAATTACATGATTTAGGAGTACAAATATATCCTGTTCTGTGTGATTGTGTTCACGGAGCCATCGTTTTTCTGCTTCTGCTTCTAATGAACGCTCAAAAGCCTTGTGGTGCGGAAGGGCGTCTGTAATGATGAAGCAAAGTATGTTTTCAGTGGAATTGAAAGAGTCTAGCAAAGAGACGACTGCTGTAACAACATTTTCTGGACGATCCCCACCATTCGCCTTTGTCTCATTTGGATAATCTGGAGGACAGCAGACATTAATGGAATTCACATACCTAACCAGTTCGCTTGGTTCTTGCATAAGTGGGGATTTTGAAACGTAGCATTTGTAATAAGTTTCTGTGTAGGTCCAAATGTGAATATTAAGTGCTTCTCGTTGCCTGTAGCAGAATTCGGAAACCATAGACTTGACACCTTCGNAGGTCCAAATGTGAATATTAAGTGCTTCTCGTTGCCTGTAGCAGAATTCGGAAACCATAGACTTGACACCTTCGATTTGAGTTTTCATGGAACCAGTGATGTCCAGAAGAAAAACAACTTGCAGGGTGGGCATTGCCGCAGGCTCAGCACACTTTGCTCCATTTCCTGCGTCCATCATGTCAGTCACTGAAATGTTTACACTTGGAATTAAGAATCTGTGTTTTGTTTTATTAAAACTACAGAGCTGCGAAAGCAGTTTTTATGTATTTGTTTGCTTGTAAATAATATTTTAAAATTTTCAAAAGCNAGGTCCAAATGTGAATATTAAGTGCTTCTCGTTGCCTGTAGCAGAATTCGGAAACCATAGACTTGACACCTTCGGTTTGAGTTTTCATGTAACCAGTGATGTCCAGAAGAAAAACAACTTGCAGGGTGGGCATTGCCGCAGGCTCAGCACACTTTGCTCCATTTCCTGCGTCCATCATGTTAGTCACTGAAATGTTTACACTTGGAATTAAGAATCTGTGTTTTGTTTTATTGAAACTACAGAGCTGCGAAAGCAGTTTTTATGTATTTGTTTGCTTGTAAATAATATTTTAAAATTTTCAAAAGCATAATTCTAGGTCAAGTGAACATAACCACTCTTCGAAAAAATCGGATTTATATGAATAAATCGAATAAATCCGATTCATTTGATATATATCAGATATATTTGATTTATTGATATGCATTTTAATTTTGTTACATTCTGAAAACTGGCTACAATTTAATTCGTAGTAACTATTGCATTTTATAATTTACCGTCTTTCGAATCGGTCATAATTTTCATTACTAACTTAGTTACTAAGTTTGAGAGTTTGTTACCAAGTAACTGAGTGTTAGTTACTAAGTTTGTTTACTATAGCCAATTGCTCAATGAGCCATGGTTCATGGCTCAGGCTAACAGTGAGCCAGCTCATGAGCCATGACTCTGGCGCCCGACATTTGTTGAGCTGGCTCAAGAGTCAGAGGCATGGCTCATGGCTCAGTAAAAATTAATATTTTGAAAAAATATTTTCACCATAAAAATCTTTACTACAAGAATACATGATCAGACATCGAATGCAACAAAAATTAGTAAAAAATAATTAATGGTATAATTTACAGACACATTTTATTGAATACCTCAAAAATACCACGATGAAATTATTTTCGGAACGGTGAAAAGTTGCTAAATTTGATTTACTATTGATTAAAAATNAAATACCACGATGAAATTATTTTCGGAACGGTGAAAAGTTGCTAAATTTGATTTACTATTGATTAAAAATAGTAGCCAGATTGATCAAGACTAGACATGTTCAAGCTTTTGAATATAAATTTAGTGCTGCTAGGTATAGCAGTTTAGATTTTACGTGCAGCAGGTCAGCNCATGTTCAAGCTTTTGAATATAAATTTAGTGCTGCTAGGTATAGCAGTTTAGATTTTACGTGCAGCAGGTCAGCCCCGCTCCAACCCTTATATTTAGTGGCTGAGCTGCTAAATCTAGCGGCCCGACCCCAATCCAGCAGCAGAGCTGCTACTTATAGTGTATCCAATTTGACTGGTGTTGTGAAAAAAAAACACTACTTTTCTTTACTGACTTCTGCAAAAGCTATTGAGCCATTGAGCCATAAGTTTGAGCTGGCTCATGAGCCATACTCTTGGTCAAAATTATTGTTTGACCTAGAGCCAGCCGAACCAGAGCCAGAGCCATTGAGCCAGAGCCATTGAGCCAGAGCTATGCGGAACACTATGCAATTTAAATGGACAATGGCTCATAAGCAGTGGTAAATTACGTTGATCAAAACCTAACCTCATTATTTTTAATGTTGGAATCTTCTTTTTTACAATTATTTGCATTTCGCGCTCCTCATCAGCAGGGAAATATAAATCAAATAAATCAATGATTTATTCGTCATTGTATCAATCTGATATATATGATTTTCAAACAGTGAGCATATCTATAATTGTTAAATGTTTATTTTTAATTTGTTCCAAATTCAGACGACAGTCGAATTTTCTGTAGTCAAATTTTATTCCAGTCTGAGAGTGCTGAAATTGAATGTTTGAATTTTCTCTAAAGAGGAATTTTTCTTATTACAGCGGAAAGTGACTTTAATTATTGACTAAATTATTTCAATCATCAGAGTAATTACCTTTTAAACACAAGTAATTATTGTTAATTGAGTTTAAATAATATCTGGCCTATTGACATTCGAAGCCCAAAATGTTGTTATGGATTGATATTGATTATATTTAGACAAGTGACACGTCTGACCCAAATTGTTATTGATTGAAATGACTAGCGCTGATACATTATTATATGAGCGGTTGGAAGCTTTGCGACAAACAGATGATATCTTCCAAAACAACGGCTTACAATTTAAGGAACCAGAGGTCGATGCATAAGCTAATAACATTTGATTCAGATACGGTCGCTTGTACCATAGTTAAGTGAGGTTGATAACCTAATCGGCCATTTGTAATGTCTTCCCTCTCATCGGTTTGTACTTCAGATACAGACAGCTGGGCTGTGTATCACCACTTCCAGTCATCACTTTTCAACTTTCATTTTAAATTTTTCAAATTTTTACTGCAATTCAAGAGCTTTCCACGAAAAACTTAACTCTTCAAATTCTACTTTTCAAATCTTAAGTTTCATTTGAATAGTGAATCCAGAGGAACGAAAATTTCTTTACACAAATGAGATTGTACCTATGCCAGCATGATGGTTTTGGATGTAGTCGAACTAAATTCTTATGATCAATGTGCTCAAAATTATAGTATGATAGTTTTGTGAAGAAAATTTATTTTTGTCCCAATTCCTATAATTTATTGTGCAAACCCTGTGCAATAAGCTCATGCCACATTTTTCTATAATGGTCTGGAGTGNGCTTTGGATGTAGTCGAACTAAATTCTTATGATCAATGTGCTCAAAATTATAGTATGATAGTTTTGTGAAGAAAATTTATTTTTGTCCAATTCCTATAATTTATTGTGCAAACCCTGTGCAATAAGCTCATGCCACATTTTTCTATAATGGTCTGGAGTGTAACAATTAAGACATGCGCAAANTGTAATAATTAAGACATGCGCAAAATTAATTCTTTTTTCAATCTAGCAATGTGTATTTGACATAAAATATGTCGGATTTATTCGAATCAATTTCTTCCTCCAATGGTTTATGTGAAGTTGTAAAACACGACCGAGACTTGCGCATAATAAAAAATTCTGTTCGAGATCTCTCACACAGTATTAGAACAGAAGCTAATTGCTTACATTACTTCGGGCCTATTCTATATTCAGTAAAAGGCAACTAACATCAGTCGATACCGACAGACTTAATTAGCCTTTCGAAACGCTGTTTGGTCAATTAACAGTTGTATTACAACATGGTCATAATTTGTTTTAAAAAACTGTTCAACCGCATTTCGTATTTTGAAGAACTCTTTTTGCAAAAATATTTGAAGATTTCCTCATTCTGCAAATTTTAACTTGAAAAGTGAAGAGATGGAATACTTTTTAATTTGACGTAGAAGCTGAATAACAAGCAGGAATGGGAATATGCTGTACAATTAATGCTGCTTAGAAATTAAGCTAACTTATTACCACGAAGAAAGGTAACGTGACTTCCTCTCATTTACTACATAAAAGTAATCTAAGCTATTTCAATTCAAATATAATTTTCTTAATTAAGTAGAAGCAATATTTGTCCTTAACTCCTTGGATATTAAATTTCTTTCCAGAAATATTTTTCCGCTCGCTATTCTGTGTTACCCATTGTTGCTTTGCATGATATCACATAGGGTTGCTATTCATGACATTTCCCACGGGTACTTTGCTGANATGAATGGGAATATGCTGTACAATTAATGCTGCTTAGAAATTAAGCTAACTTATTACCACGAAGAAAGGTAACGTGACGTCCTCTCATTTACTACATAAAAGTAATCTAAGCTATTTCAATTCAAATATAATTTTCTTAATTAAGTAGAAGCAATATTTGTCCTTAACTCCTTGAATATTAAATTTCTTTCCAGAAATATTTTTCCGCTCGCTATTCTGTTACCCATTGTTGCTTTGCATGATATCACATAGGGTTGCTATTCATGACATTTCCCACGGGTACTTTGCTGATGAACCTTGCTCGGATACGCAATTTTTTCAAAGTTTATTACACTTGCTGTTCCTTTCTAGCAAGTCTCTGATTTCTAAATAACAATAAGCTTTTATGCGGTTGCTGACGGTACTACCCATTTTCATGTGATGCCGTGCTATATAATTAATTTCTCGTTGTTCAAAAATTGATTTATTTAGAACACTAGGCGTGTTGAAGTACCATAATTTGAATTTCTGCTAATCAATGAAAGAAACTTGTCTAAAGAAGATACACTTATTAAGGTTTTCAAGAAAGAAGTGAATGATAGTTTAACTTAAGCGAAACTTAACTGTACCAACCTTAAATGATAGATAAGAATTATCACAAAACTACTATTATTTCAGCATTTACTTCGTTATAAAAATACTAGTTAATTTATTTATAGAGCTTTCCTGTTTCCCACTTTATATCAGTAGTTGACACTCTAAATAATGAAGTAAGTTTGGTGACACTATTCAAAGAACTGACTGTTAAGCTTTGAAAATTTACATCTTCAGTTTAAATGTTTGCAATATTGGCGTATTATTCTGCATCTTTATTAATCTTTACCTCTTTACCAAAAGTATACAGGGGCAGTGAGGTGATAAATCTTGTACCTTTTTCCGCACACATAACTCATTGTTGGACGAATCTAATATCATTTTCGCCAACACTTAATTTGATTCCCCCGATGGTGCCAATTGTTGTATCTTCTCCAAATAATACGTACAATGAAACTTCTTTTTGTTCCAGTAACAATTCTCGCAAAATTGAATGTAAATATAAAATTATTAAGATGCACTATGGCATCTCACGGATTGTGTGCGTAGACGTGATCGTAATTGGAGCTAAGCCCGATAGTGAGAACACAGAAGCAGCATATGCTTACTTGACCGACTACTAGAGTATTAAGCGTGTAGAAAATATATTAATTTTCAGGATACATAATATACTTGCCATTCCGTCAAATACTCAAATACTCATAATATTTACATATGGAAAGAATACAATATCTTTGGGTAACATTGCAAAGAAAAGATACAACAAGCGACTTGTTATATTTATGTTAATTCTATTTGCTATTATTTATGTTAAAAATTTTGACGCAACATTGAAAACCAAATTCAATTTTAGCATCTATTTCTGCCATCCAGGCCATTTAGTCATTTCGAAAGTACTCGGACTAACTTTTACTACAGATTTCTACTTTGATCGCCTATTTCTATTCAAGCAGCAATTAAAATTAGTACAAGAAACAATCCGCCTGAGACTTGTTCTAAGAGAGGAATTTATTGGGACAAATCATATTCAACTTGCTCTAAGAGAATTTTTAGCTCATGCCTTTAATGTCACCANGGGACAAATCATATTCAACTTGCTCTAAGAGAATTTTTAGCTCATGCCTTTAATGTCACCAGTTTACCGTATGCAAGCTCTACACCATATGAGCAAGGCATTCATGTAATATTTCTAGACGCACGTATACTTGGTGATCTCAAATCAGCTTCTACTCATATACTTTTCTTGCCGGTAAGGTATCATAGTGACACTATCGTCACATGTGATGGNGATACGCAATTTTTTCAAAGTTTATTACACTTGCTGTTCCTTTCTAGCAAGTCTCTGATTTCTAAATAACAATACACTTTTATGCGGTTGCTAACGGTACTACCCATTTTCATGTGATGCCGTGCTATATAATTAATTTCTCGTTGTTCAAAAATGGATTTATTTAGAACACTAGGTGTGTTGAAGTACCATAATTTGAATTTCTGCTAATCAATGAAAGAAACTTGTCTAAAGAAGATACACTTATTAAGGTTTTCAAGAAAGAAGTGAATGATAGTTTAACTTAAGTGAAACTTAACTGTACCAACCTTAAATGATAGATAAGAATTATCACAAAACTACTATTATTTCAGCATTTACTTCGTTATAAAAATACTAGTTAATTTATTTATAGAGCTTTCCTGTTTACCACTTTATATCAGTAGTTGACACTCTAAATAATGAAGTAAGTTTGGTGACACTATTCAAAGGACTGACTGTTAAGCTTTGAAAATTTACATCTTCAGTTTAAATGTTTGCAATATTGGCGTATTATTCTGCATCTTTATTGATCTTTACCTCTTTACCAAAAGTATACAGGGGCAGTGAGGTGATAAATCTTGTACCTTTTTCCGCACACATAACTCATTGTTGGACGAATCTAATATCATTTTCGCCAACACTTAATTTGATTCCCCCGATGGTGCCAATTGTTGTATCTTCTCCAAATAATACGTACAATGAAACTTCTTTTTGTTCCAGTAACAATTCTCGCAAAATTGAATGTAAATATAAAATTATTAAGATGCACTATGGCATCTCACGGATTGTGTGCGTGGACGTGATAGTAATTGGAGCTAAGCCCGATAGTGAGAACACAGAAGCAGCATATGCTTACTTGACCGACTACTGGAGTATTAAGCGTGTAGAAAATATATTAATTTTCAGGATACATAATATACTTGCCATCCCGTCAAATACTCAAATACTCATAATATTTACATATGGAAAGAATACAATATCTTTGGGTAACATTGCAAAGAAAAGATACAACAAGCGACTTGTTATATTTATGTTAATTCCATTTGCTATTATTTATGTTAAAAATTTTGACGCAACATTGAAAACCAAATTCAATTTTAGCATCTATTTCTGCCATCCGGGCCATTTAGTCATTTCGAAAGTACTCGGACTAACTTTTACTACAGATTTCTACTTTGATCGCCTATTCCTATTCAAGCAGCAATTAAAATTAGTACAAGAAACAATCCGCCTGAGACTTGTTCTAAGAGAGGAATTTATTGGGACAAATCATATTCAACTTGCTCTAAGAGAATTTTTAGCTCATGCCTTTAATGTCACCAGTTTACCGTATGCAAGCTCTACACCATATGAGCAAGGCATTCATGTAATATTTCTAGACGCACGTATACTTGGTGATCTCAAATCAGCTTCTACTCATATACTTTTCTTGCCGGTAAGGTATCATAGTGACACTATCGTCACATGTGATGGTTTAAAAAAGTATTTTGTTTTCTATGATTACTTCCAACCTTTTCATCCAATTGTCTGGTTAACTCTTGTGAGTTCATTTACCTCTGCCATGTTGTTCCTGACGTTTATTTTCCGTTACAAAAAGATGATTGATTCACCATTGCTTTTGCTTTATTCGTTTTTTGTTGAAGTTCCAGTAGCCATGTCTGCAAAATTACAAAATTTCACAAGTTTCAACATATTCTTTTTAAATTTTCTTTTGGTGGGTATTGTGATAACAGCAGGGTACAAATCTGTTGTCATAACTGAACTGGTAAAATCATTGCAACAAGTTGGGATAGAATCGCTGCGAGCAGCTCTGAATAAAAATTACACATTGTACTTAGTAAACATAAAAGTTACACATTGCGGGGGAAATACGAAACGAATGCTGAAAAAGGATTGGCGATGCTATTTACAATTTGGCAGCTTGTCGCTATGGAATTTTTGCATATTACCGGTTAAAAGAACTTCTATGGCGAAATTGGTTGGGAGCGCAGGATGTATTCAAAGAAGATAATCAAGGTAGTAAATTTCGCAAAATAACGATGACGATGACTAAAGGTAGGCGTTTCGATATGGCGTCCCAGCTGACACATCAAGCTCATCCTATTCCGTGTAACAACACTGAAACTGACGAACTATTCAAATGCAATGCTACGATGTTCATTGGATTTGAAAAAGAAATTAATACAATGCTTTTCGAAGCAAAATATACAGCAAACAAACATATCTACCTTATTCCTGACACTTTGCAAGATATTCCTAAAATTCTAGGAGTGAATATCGTAAATATAAAATACCAAAGTGATTTGGTGAGAAGGTATGGCAGAGCATTTGTAGAGTCAGGTTTAAATGAACGAGAGGTAATTAATGTTAAATTTAGCTCCTTACGAAAGGTGGTAGGGAAGGTTAGAAATCTAGTAGGCACATTTCAGGACCCATTGTTAATCCCAAAATCTTTGGGTTTTGGTACACGGATTAGTATAACTTTCCTGGGTTTACTTATATGCGTTGCTATTTCTATTATCTCCATTATTATAGAGGTACTGTACAGTAAGCTAATCAATTTCAAGTAGAAAGCGTAATTTAGTGCAACATGCTTGGAAATACAATGGTCAATTTGTAATGCATTATATTTATTTATTTATTCATACGCACTATAGAAAGTTTGAAATTAATTCATAGTGGTCGCTTGAAATGCTTTCAATCAAGACAGTTGTGTATGTCACAGGAAACAAATTATTTAATTACATATCATGTTTGTCAGGAAAGTTGGAAGTATAACCGTGTCTAGGGTGGCCCATGCACATATTTCATTGTGTCATTCTTGTTACGCAGTGTGATATCTTTACCGATCTGGATCTATGAAATTCCTTGAGCTCGACTGTCAACAGTGAGAAATTTTAGGAAGTCTTTTTCTCATTTCACTCAATTTCACGAGTCAGGAGACGGAGTTATCATAATTGATTAATCATTTTCTTCACTCCATTTCACTGAAAACAACATTCGAGAGTAAAATTTATTCAACTCAACATCTCGCATACTCTCTAATACCACCCTATTCCTGCTCTTTCCTTGTTACTATTAGTCATATTTGTCTAGCAGTAGATACATTTGCAAGTAAACTAATGTGTTGTTCCACAGAAACTTAACACAGTTGGGTTGTTGGTTACTATGCGTTTCATTTAATTTTTACCTGCATTGAAAAAATAGATTTTATTAATTACGGGTAGTGATAAGATATCGAATAAAATATTTTTATGTAATAAAGTTGTCAGAAATATTACGGTTTTCGAGCTTCCACGTTGAGAATAAGAGCGGACTAGGCTTTCGAAACGTCGGTTCAACCACCGTAGACTCTACCACGCACGGAGCAGGGTTTCCATCATGATAGAACTGTAGTTTGGGAAACTTCGTTGTTCTTGTAACNAAATAGATTTTATTAATTACGGGTAGTGATAAGATATCGAATAAAATATTTTTATGTAATAAAGTTGTCAGAAACATTACGGTTTTCGAGCTTCCACGTTGAGAATAAGAGCGGACTAGGCTTTCGAAACGTCGGTTCAACCACCGTAAACTCTACCACGCACGGAGCAGGGTTTCCATCATGATAGAACTGTAGTTTGGGAAACTTCGTTGTTCTTGTAACGNACTCTACCACGCACGGAGCAGGGTTTCCATCATGATAGAACTGTAGTTTGGGAAACTTCGTTGTTCTTGTAACGACTATAAGTGAATTCTTTCCAAAAAGAAATTACCAAAGTCTTTAGCAGCTCTTGGTCACATTGTTGTACAGTCATTTATGTAGCAACGTTCCCATAAAACGTTTAATTTATCGGATAAATGTAGTATTTATGTAAGTAGCAATATTTACCTAAATATTCCACCGAATTATTGCGTTTTTGGTGACATCATCCTGATCAAAACAACCGAACATTAAGATGGATGACTTGATGGCATTTTTTTATAGCAGTCACAGAGGAGTCTTTATCAGTGGTCGTAATTGTGATTGTAAATCAATTACCAATCATACGCTACTTTTTTGATTAGGTTCAATTGCAATTACCTCCTCAGGTTAAAATTCATTGTAGTTGAGTAATGTTCAACTCAATCGCACGTACAAGAAGTGCCTCTATAATTTTTGTTTATTTAATTTTCTTCAAAACATTGTTCAGCTGTCGATGTAAAAACTCTAAAAATAATTGTGACTCTTAATTTCGAAATTCCATGTTTGAACAACGATTTTCAGGTTCATTATTGTTCACACTATTGTACAGGGTTATTTGGAATGCGATATAAAAGTATAAAATCTACAACTTGAAACTAGGCTGCTGAAACATTGATACTGCTATGTAGTGTTAGCACTGCAATTAGAGTAGCACTGAAACTGAGCAGTTACTAAGTCCAATCTTATTTGAAGGTAAAAAAAAATTAAAAATAGGTGGACTTTCTATTAGTTTCCATAACTTTTCATGGTGGACTTTCCATAACTTTAAATATCAATCCCATGTTAACAGTTATGAGTGTTGACAAAATTTAGAAAACANAACAGTTATGAGTGTTGACAAAATTTAGAAAACAAATTACAAGAACTTTACTCTGAATCAATACACATGTCGTGTATTTTCTTTTAATACATTCAAATAGCTGTAAAAATTTTTTCAAGTATCAACTCTAAAATTTGCCTTCAATCAATTCGTACTATGTCCAGTGAAAATATTTACATAAATTTTGTCCTATGCCAAATAAATTTTTTTTCATCCCTTATTTGACATTTAAACTAAGAAAGTATAAATATGAATAAGAATATGGTTCGAAAATAATTATAATTGTTTATCAGAATGATTTTTTTTTTTGAGTGGCAGTGTTAGAACATAAATTTAAATGCATATATATTAAGATTCTCAATAAGTTACAGTTTTGTCATTTATGGGTTCTACTTTGACGAAAATAGATCNAAATTACAAGAACTTTACTCTGAATCAATACACATGTCGTGTATTTTCTTTTAATACATTCAAATAGCTGTAAATTTTTTTTCAAGTATCAACTCTAAAATTTGCCTTCAATCAATTCGTACTATGTCCAGTGAAAATATTGACATAAATTTTGTCCTATGCCAAATAAATTTTTTTTCATCCCTTATTTGACATTTAAACTAAGAAAGTATAAATATGAATAAGAATATGGTTCGAAAATAATTATAATTGTTTATCAGAATGATTTTTTTTTTGAGTGGCAGTGTTAGAACATAAATTTAGATGCATATATATTAAGATTCTCAATAAGTTACAGTTTTGTCATTTATGGGTTCTACTTTGACGAAAATAGATCTCATTAAGGCTAGTAAAATTTGGATTTGAAATATAACCTTACTGAGCTTGTTTATTTGTAGTTGAATTACTGAGCAGATCCAATGACTGCGTCCAACGAATCATGCTTTCCAAAAGGTCGCCATGTGAGTTTAAATCCCATGGGGGGAATATTATGTTGAACCAGTTTCATTTCATACTCCTGCAAAGTTCAAATTTGTTTCAAAATGAACTATATCTCATGGTTTAAAAAAATTTTTATCACTTACGTTAATTTGTAGCAAATTCTGTCTATTAATGGATTTTAGTTCCATTTGAGACTTTTGTCTTTCACTATTTTCCTTTTGCAAACACTTAATGTATTCCACAGTGGCTTTGAGAATGTTCCCTTTGTTGCTTGTAACGCTCCCAATTTTTCCAAAGTGCCTACAATGTTGAGAGAGTTAATGAATTTGTTATTTTTGGTATATCTCTAAATGGCGGGAATTTGATATGTTTACAATTAACCTTGGATAAGCCGAATTGTGTTATCAAGAACCAAATTACAAATTAACCGGTTCGCGCCATAAGATAGGCGTGTGTTTAAACGGTGAGCTTAAGTCGAGCGTGGTATAACTAAACTCCTCTGGTGAGAACGAACAATTTTTCAAAGTCCCAATACATAAAGCACACTAGTTTCAACTCGGTTAACACGAAACACGAATGTTTAGGGAATGTTTAGAGAAACTTTCTTCTTATGAAATTTACTGAAAAAGGATTTTAGTCTTCATAGTTCTACATTTTCAATAATTGATTATTATTATTCTACTTTTCGGCTAAAAGACTAACAAAGTTTCCTTATGTTGTTTGTCCGGGTTACGCATAAGTCGAACTTCGCCTTCCACGAAGCAAATATTCTGGCCTCTAGTATTTCGGCTTATCCGAGATTTACTAAACTCACTGTTGCCCTTCTTTTGGAAGCAGAGTCTTCAACTCCATTAGTTGATCATTTATGAAGTAGCGACGATTTCGTTCAACTGAAATCGTTCAAAAATTTTAATTAAAACGAGTAGACTGGAGAAACTAATGAACATGGCTAAAACAAATGTTGCAAGTCAAAGGCAGGAGAGACATCCATACAGCTAAAACTATATATAACTGAGGTATCAACAGCAATAAAATATTTAGTAAAGAGGATAATACTTTAAAGCAGCTCTAACTCCTACTTTTAGGTTTTAAAGAACCTCACACCTCTTGGCTTTAAAAATTTTGTAAAACAGCGCACCGCTTCAAATTAACATAGGTTTTAACCATGTGACTGACACCCAGTAACTTTGTATTATTACATAGGATTATTACATAGATTCCTGTAAAGTTTCAAATTCTTTCATGTCAATGTATTAATTTATCGTTAAGGTATTAGCTTACGTTTNATCGTTCAAAAATTTTAATTAAAACGAGTAGACTGGAGAAACTAATGAACATGGCTAAAACAAATGTTGCAAGTGAAAGGCAGGAGAGACATTCATACAGCTAAAACTATATATAACTGAGGTATCAACAGCAATAAAATATTTAGTAAAGAGGATAATAAAGCAGCTCTAACTCCTACTTTTAGGTTTTAAAGAACCGCACACCTCTTGGCTTTAAAAATTTTGTAAAACAGCGCACCGCTTCAAATTAACATAGGTTTTAATCATGTGACTGACACCCAGTAACTTTGTATTATTACATAAGATTATTAGATAGATTCCTGTAAAGTTTCAAATTCTTTCATGTCAATGTATTAATTTATCGTTAAGGTATTAGCTTACGTTTANATAGATTCCTGTAAAGTTTCAAATTCTTTCATGTCAATGTATTAATTTATCGTTAAGGTATTAGCTTACGTTTACGGTCAAGCAAGGAAATATTTAATTCTATCTGATGCATTAATGATGCACGTTGTTTTAATCCAGATAACCGAAAAATTCTGGTGAAAAATTTAAAATTGCTTAACCATGTAAGCTACATAGTTTACCTTCGGCTCATTAGGCTCTGTAGCTAAGATTTTTGCAGTTACGTAGCGATATAGTTGAATACCCTAACCACAAGACACATTTCGAAACTTGGTTAAGATATTTTTTTATTCATTCCTTTCGCCAAATTTTGTCGCAAGTAGTGCGTAATTAAAAAAAAAGATTTTTCTTGTGAAATATTTTTCCTTTCTTGGGAAATATTTTCCCTTCTACAAGATGTAAAAGAAATTGAGAAAAAATTTGAATATTTTTTAAATATTGACACAGTGCATAATAATAATAATAATTAGTTTGTAATGTATGTGTTATAATTTTCTTTTGTTGTTAGTTATTATCCTCTCCTGTGTGGAGAGAAAAGCTAAAAATAAGTTTCTTATTTGTCTTCTTCTTGTATTTTTCTACAATTTTGTAATTGTACAAAAATTATACTTTTTATCATTATCATGTTACTTGTCCTTCTAAGCGGACTTATTTTAGTGTTGTTTGGTCTTTTTGTGAGAGTATTGTTGTGTGTATTTGTGTTGTGAACTAAAGCTTGCTTTATTTCATCTAAAGCAAAATTAACTTTTGTAGTTTGTCTAGATATTTTATTTCATTTAACAGTCTGTCATGGAGAATTAAGAGAATATGATTATGACTGTTGGACAACATCATACATGATTCAAGTCTCATTTCTACGTGTGGCCGTTGCAAGCTTAGTTACGCGCAGTTAACTAATTAAAATCTTTAGCTATGATATTTTTAGACGTATTTATTTAGTACAGAGAAAAATCAAAAAAGAACAATTTTGTTTATTAGACATTCTAAATTTCGAACTTTCCTTATTTCACTGTTTGTCNAGAAAAATCAAAAAAGAACAATTTTGTTTATTAGACATTCTAAATTTCGAACTTTCCTTATTTCACTGTTTGTCAATTAAGACGGAGCAACTTTGGTTGGTAATTCTGTTTTTTTTTACTCTTTTTCATTAAAAATGAGCTCTTGAAGTAAAATATATTCTACTCGTCTTATGCCATACCTACCATTGCAAATTTCTTCCTTGTTCTTCAGTTTCTATAAAATTTACAATTCAAGACCTTGGTCTAATAAGGGGTATCTCTACTCACTATTTTTTTTTGCAAAAATTGAAATTGCAAAGCTACCAAACCAATAATGTGAAGACTTTTGTGTTGCCGTCATATNAGAAAAATCAAAAAAGAACAATTTTGTTTATTAGACATTCTAAATTTCGAACTTTCCTTATTTCACTGTTTGTCGATTAAGACGGAGCAACTTTGGTTGGTAATTCTGTTTTTTTTACTCTTTTTCATTAAAAATGAGCTCTTGAAGTAAAATATATTCTACTCGTCTTATGCCATACCTACCATTGCAAATTTCTTCCTTGTTCCTCAGTTTCTATAAAATTTACAATTCAAGACTTTGGTCTAATAAGGGGTATCTCTACTCACTATTTTTTTTTTGCAAAAATTGAAATTGCAAAGCTACCAAACCAATAATGTGAAGACTTTTGTGTTGCCGTCATATATAATTTAAAATTAAATATTAAAATCATGTAAAACTTAAAATCANTATAATTTAAAATTAAATATTAAAATCATGTAAAACTTAAAATCATTCAAGTTAATTGCTAAATGGTTTATTATAAACTTAAAAGGTTGTTAATTAGCTGAGACAAAGTTAATGAAAAATTTCCCAAAATAATTGGTCTTGGGACGAGATATATTCTTGCGTAGCTAAAAAATCCACACAGAGCTTCTGTAATTGGCAAAGGGTTTTTGTAAAATAGTTCTAATAACAGTTCTTCAAATCCATTATAGCTGTTCATAGTATGCGGCTTCCATTTTATAGAATCATATTCCGACTTTGTCGTGAACGTCCCAGGGAACGCCGCAGAGACTCTGATCCCTTTGACTTGTGTGACTTTCAAAGTGCTGAATCGAAGGCATCTCGCCATCAAATTTTCCATTTGTAAAATATTTCCATTATCCATTTTCTGGATTTCGTATGGACGAGCAGGATGACAATTTCTTTTAATTTCAATTCAATCTGTAGACGAATAAACGGTTGCAGTCTTAATTACACATGTGGCTAGACAGACCATTCTCGTATAGGGATTAATTTCGGTGGAGCGAATGTGAAGCCGAATTTCTTCTCTTAGATTTTCTGTCTTGTTCCTTGGCTGAGTGTTATGGATTACACGCTTATCCTGAATGGCTCCGGCTTGAATTTAAGAATGAAGCAGCTCTATCCGCTAAGGAGTTACTCCAAAGATCACGTGAAATGTTTTCTGACAAACTTGATGTTGGATACCTTCTTCGTCAGGAATGAAGTACTCATAACTGCATATTCTTCGACTAACTTGATTGGTCCTCCGTTTTCTCACTTGTTCTCACTTCTTATATTGTGGAAAATATTTGTTTGTTTGTTGTTTGAACCCGTCGACCACAATTCATCAAAGATTTGAACTTTACGAAAAGCTTCAATACCACAACTATGGTTAGCACAGCTTGGACCATACATATTGTCCTAAAATGAACAAGATAAAAGAAATATGTTAATTTACCTAGTTTTAATTTTAGCAAAAAATTAGCAATTCTTACCCTTACATTTCCATTTGGAGGCATTTTTTGAACTACCAAGTTGTTTCAAATGTTTTCACACTCATTTCCTGTATCCTTCAGATATTTATTCCGAGCGTTTTTCCAATCTAAAACATTGAGTTAGCGTCTTTTGCCCTTTTCCACTTATGCTAACATATTTTGAGATAGCTGAATGAAATTACTGAAATTACTTTGATTCAGAAAAATGAAGAATGTAAGGTTGTATGGCCTTCAAATACTGCTCTCATTTCAATTATTGATTGTTTTGTTTATAGTTTATTTATTGATAGAAAACCGAGAAATAAAGTGAATGGAGATACCTCCTTATTAGAGGGGAGTCTTCAATTACTTCTATTGTTTTCGACTTTTGTAGCGACTACTTTTATCTTTGACAACCTGAATTCGAATTGCTATTTGGAATTTTATTTCCAATTAAATTTATCGCAAATTCATATGCGTTTCTTTCAAAAATTTTGGGTTATGCTTTTATTCGAAAAAATTGTATCATTACTCGTTCAGTTGCTTGCACCATAGTCTTGTCATTAAAAAACCGTGGTGTGATCAACGGTAGATTTACCTTGATTGTGACTATCTTTTCGGTTTCTTTGCTTAGACAATTTCTTATGGTACCGGCTGTCATAACTAGCCATTTTGTAGTCGTACGCCTTGCTCATCTTACTGGAGTTTGAGGAACTGGAATTATCTGAACCTGATAAATTTGAGTTGTCCATGTGTTCATGATGAGTTACAATGCTCGGTGAAACTTCTCGCCCACATAAGCTCTCCAATTGTAACACAGTTTCCAATATGTCATCCTAAAATTATTTTAATTTGATAATTAGGTAGACTATATAAACTACTCAAGTAGTTTCAATACAGTTAAAGATTCAAATATTTTTATATAAGAATTATTATTATCTCTTATTGTTAGAGGTGTTACGAAGCTTCGAAAACTCGAAGACTTTGACCCAAGTGTTCAAAATATCGTAGCTTCGATCTTCGAATTTTCTTGGCAATCGACGAAGTCTTCGATCGAAGTTTCCAAGGTTAAATTTCTCAATTTGAGCGTGGTCGACTTACACACGTTTTCATTCATTTCATAAAATGATATCACTCGTTTGTTGTTCTTTGTTTAAAAATTTAATTAAACTACTTCCAGTACCCGCAGAAGTGCTTACCTTTCTCCTTCATAACTTCATAACGAACTGGTTACAATTAGAAATACTAAAAACTACTTTCCGTTTAATTTTATTTGTTATATAGAAATAAAATTCTAATTTCTCAATTTACAACGTAATGGAACGTTAAAATGGCTTCCGCCTGTTATTACAATTCGATAGACACCCCACATGCAAATCCTTCGAACCTTCGATTTTGTTTTTTTCGTCCCCTTCGATCTTCGATGGAAGAGAAAAAATGCCCTTCGCAACACCTCTACTTATTATTGTACAATAAGAGATGCATAAAGTTTCCGTTTTCGTTACTACTCTGTNTCTAATTTCTCAATTTACAACGTAATGGAACGTTAAAATGGCTTCCGCCTGTTATTACAATTCGATAGACACCCTACATGCAAATCCTTCGAACCTTCGATTTTGTTTTTTTCGTCCCCTTCGATCTTCGATGGAAGAGAAAAAATCCCCTTCGCAACACCTCTACTTATTATTGTACAATAAGAGATGCATAAAGTTTCCGTTTTCGTTACTACTCTGTCGGGCATTGTTTTAGCATTATTTCCCTTTGAGCTTGTGCTGCATAAACTTACTGGACATCAAGTTAGTTCATACAACCTTAACTGTTGTTAACTGAGGTAGAAGCTGCAAGTAACTGTGATATAAACTGTAGTATCTTTATCATCAGCATCAGAAATAATCATACTATGACAAACTAAAATTAGCATTGTCTACTCAATCAAATAGAATATGCAGGGTAATCTATCTTTTTCTATACTCTCTGTGTCCACTTTCACCGTGGCTCATTGCTATTTATGTCGTCGCTTTCAATAGAGAGGGAGACAAATGCGGCAAACTAAAATTTATAAAAAAAAAATTATAACTTTACAATTGAAGTGATAAAAAAAATTACTCATGCGACACCTTCCCACAAACTCAAACCTAAAATCCTTTTCTACAATTAACGAAATCTANACCTTCCCACAAACTCAAACCTAAAATCCTTTTCTACAATTAACGAAATCTAACTTGTCGGAAACCAGAAATCCATCCGCTTAAGTTGTTGATTCCGTTAATTTTTATTTTTGTTTCTATTCAAGTTCAATCATTCTATTGTTTGTTTTACTGGTNCGGCAAACTAAAATTTATAAAAAAAAAATTATAACTTTACAATTGAAGTGATAAAAAAAATTACTCATGCGACATCTTCCCACAAACTCAAACCTAAAATCCTTTTCTACAATTAACGAAATCTAACTTGTCGGAAACCAGAAATCCATCCGCTCAAGTTGTTGATTCCGTTAATTTTTATTTTTGTTTCTATTCAAGTTCAATCATTCTATTGTTTGTTTTACTGGTTTCCCTAGAGAATTGTGGAGGAGGAGGATCCAGCGACCCATCTCAATGCCAAAATGAGGATATTTTAAATTGATTAACATATTGGTGTCGGTCAGCGCACCAAATTTACATTGATGTTGAAGGAAATTAAGTTTGGTAAAAACCTAGGCTATGACAACGAAAAATGACTTAATGTGATAGCAAGGTTTCATGGACGCAAAAATTGATAAATGACATTGTATTTTGAACAGTTGATGGCTACATGAGTAAAGAAGTACACTAAGCATAGTGTTTGTCAATATCACCACTTGTTTTACAAAAACTATATGCGATATATTTAACATTAACTATTGATATAACCATGAATTCTGAAAGCTCCAAATCTCCGTTTGTATAAATGATTCTAAACTGAACCAATAGGCACCTCAAAATTCAATGTGAGTTACAATTACAAAAAAACTCATTGAATTTTTAGGAAGTACAGGATGGTTAAAGTTTTTGCAAAAAAAAACCAAAAAGCCCGCTTTTATATGACGGCATTTTTTCATGTCAAGGCGAGGTTTTACTTCAATATTTACAGTCTGCTACGTCATAACGTTAGAACAAATAAGCAATGAGCCAGTAGAAACCATAGCAGCAAATCAGAGGCAGGGAGAGGGGTCGGCAGGTTCTGTTGAGTGAGGTGGAGTAGATATCGCAGGATCATACCCCATTCCTCAACTTTGTTTATTCTCTCAACTAACCACCTCTCACTATTACAGAATTTCTTATACTCACAATAAATACTTGTTTTGATTTAATATCAGCAAATATATCTTGGTAAGTTCTATTGCAAGCGACAAAACAAATTGGGAGGAGCTACGATGAAAGTGAGAAAGAGGATACAAAAAATATTACTCATTCTGTGCATGAGTATCTAAATTGCTACATAGCTCAAAATGTTTGACGACGTACAGTCAGACATACAGATAAGACGATTACAATACTTTAGGTAATTGACCCAGTCTATGCGTAATGAAGTGAGTTAGCTGAACCGATCTAAACAATTTGGTTCTGATGAAGAATCTATCGAGTTGAGGCAACTCATTTGGCTTCCCGAGGTGAGCATCAAAAATAGATAGAAGTCCCTAAACCTAATTTTTTGTAACTCAACGTAATGGTCGTATAAAACAAATAACAAGAGTGACATTATAATAATATATCCAAGTATAGCTGAAATTAAGAATTTTGTATGCTAAGTACCTCGTCTTCACAATCCACAATTCCAGGGGTGGAAATATTTGTTTCCCAATTTGCAGGTGGTTTAGTGCAGGAATTCTGAGGGTAAGAAAAGTTGCTATAGTCAACACTACCTCCTGAACCATGGGAATGACAAAAGCTATCGAATAGCGATATGTTATTTGAAAATTCTTCGCCGTTGTCATTCAAGAACTGCCAAGTAAGAGGAGTATGTTCAGAGTTTTGCATATTTAACTATAAGTTTATTGTTAGAATTAATTTCTATCACACTGTTTTAAAATTGGTAAAAACTATTCTCAATAATCTAGCTGGTAGGAATATACGTGGAAAAACTATTGGAGAAGTAGGTTTAACTCTTGAGAATTAGCGAACGAGACTGAATATTAATGATTTGAGAATTTGATGGGTCTGTCGCATCACCAGGCAAGAGAAATGTGGTTCCGATATTACAGGCAAAAAATTGTACATGGTTCACTCACTGGAGAGTAATCATGTTTTTATGAATCAAACTCAATAGTGGTTCAAAAACAACGAATAAAAATAGGATGTGTGTTTTAAAAGCAATTGCATTGAACGAAGAGATAAAGAGAGTATAAAATGATGTCAGTGACGTAAATACCTGGAATCTTCGAACTGTGAGTTAGACAGGGTCAGTTTACTAGTAAAATAAAGAATATGGATATATTTACTTATAAAGCATATTCAAGAGTAACGCATATGAAGTACTACTACCTAGAATTCAAAGCAAAAAAGTATGATTCAAACTCAGAACTCAGGATCTGGAGCGTCAAAAATTTCTACTCGTGTTGATTAAAGAATTATTTTTACCGTTTCTGGAGCATATTTTATTTTAAACGCAAATATTGGTTTAGTTGTGTACTATGGAGTGTCCTAAAGTTAATGCTCGAATAAAATTAAAAAGCTTAAGAAGTCCCAGTCATATTTGAGGGAAATTTGAATATTCAAGAGCGATTGGTTAATTTGAATTTTCTCTTTTTAACTCTTTCAGTTTAATAACTTTAGCAACTTCTGCTGCCATAATACAGGGTGAACCAACTTAATCCGGGCCTTCTTTCTTCGCCTTTCACCAAAAACGGCTTGGGGCAGGCGATAGAGAATAGTAAATGATGGAAGTGAAGTTAATTTTATTGTAATCACTATAAAATATCTGTTCCGATGCAAAGCAATGGAGCAAAGCAGAGAGACAGAGAGAGGAGGGGTCGGCAGGTTCTCTGTTGAGTCAGGTGGAATAGATGCCAAGGGATCGTACCCCATTCCTCTAGTTCCTCATTCTCTCAACTACCCATCTTTCAGCATTACAGTATCGCCTTTCTTTAAATTTATTTATTTTTGCAGAGGAATGTTTTCTCAAACACACGCTAACTTCATTCCTTACAACTTTTGTATTTCGCGCTCTTTATTTACTGTCTTAAATTTTTTTTGGTGAAAGCGACTTTCTACGGCCCGGATTAAGTTGGTTCACCCTGTATTAGAGGATTATTGAATTATTGTCCCATAAGTTTAAATGCTGGTAAACGTCTTTGTGACAATTAGGTCAACTGTTAGTAAAAACTCTTTGAAATTTCATGCTAAGCTTTATCCAATTGTTGATTAAATTGGTATACTATTTTTTTTTAATACTACTAAACTTGTTTACTATTGACCATTCATAAAAATGTTTTCTTGTGTTTGTGATTAGTTTGTTTAATTACTGATAAATAATTTCATTTCGCTTTTTGCTAAATTAAAATATAAAATTATATAAAATTATAATGTTTACGTAACGTTGATTTTGAACAATAATAATGTTACTTACATTCTAATCTTTTAGAAAGAAATTGCGGCAAAATGTATCGAGCATAAGTTTTGGTATTCCAATTTCACTTTCACTCTCTCTCAATTCAAATTGTGGGGCATCCGTTCTATTACGTCAGCACGAAAATGATCATTTTTTGAATAACCCACACCTAAAATAACAGATTTGGTTTACTTACTTATTGATTAACCCACTCACATCGATTGGTACTTAGGAAACCATTGATGTACAGCCTCAATGTCAATTGCTGCTGCCCTCAAATATAAATATTTCTATAAAATTATTACCACTACGCCAATCCCGAATTCCCGGTATCGGAATTAAAAATTTCAAAATTTTGCTTTTCTAATGATTTGAAAAAGTATATGTAGCTACCATCAAACATAAACATACTTGTTTGAAATATTTACCACTATGCCAATATCGAATTACCGGAAGCTCAATTACAAAATTACAAAATTTGATATTCTAATGTTATAAATGCCACAAAGCTATCATCAAACATAATTAATACTTTTTTGAAATTATTCTTGCTATTACAAGTACGAATTACCGGGATCGGAATTACAAACGTACAAAATTTGCTAATTTAATGTTATGAATGCATTTGCGTAGCTGCATCAAACATAAACATACTTCTTCAAAATTATTATCGCTATACACTATCGAATTATCCGGAGCAAAAATTTAAAATTTCCAAAACTATTTTACTATTCTAATGGTCTGAATGCATTGGTACATAATTTCAGAAAAGTATGATTAAGACTGATGGAGTTATAAATTAACACATTAAAAACATCAGAATAACATATTTTGGAAATTTGTATTTCCGTTCTCGCTTATTCAATATCGTTATAGCGGAATCGCGGTAATATCTTATAAGGTATACGAGTATGTTTGATGGTAGTGTTAGTCGGAAATGGGGATGGTGGGAATAGGGTATGGGAAATGGTTCGGGGAATTGTCTAAGGGCAGGGTATGGTCAAACTATCACGGGACGTAAATTTGAAAAATGGGATTCCTAATAGACTGTCTTGGGAGAGATGTTGACGGGACGAGGGTTGGGGAGACAGTTTACGCCAGAAGCTAGATTTTGTAAGGCATGGGAACCAGATTTCAGGCGCCTCAAGAGGGCGTATGTCGTCTGGGCAGTGGAAGAGAGGGACGCAAGAGAAAGTGGAGAAAGGTCACTTTTCTTCCAACAGCAGCTATGTACAAGGACAGCCAAATAAACCCGGGCCTCCTTTCTCCGCCTTTCACAAAATCGACTTGAGTCAGCCGGCAAACAAGTAGTGAATAATAGACGTGAAGTTACCTGACAAATTTTGATTTTTTTAAAATTATAGATATTCAACATTCGTCACCCCCGACACCTTGATCTCACTCTGAAAAAAAAACAAGAGATTGACTTTAAGGTGTAGGGAGCATTAAAAAAACCTAAACTCCACAGCATTAGTGGTTTTTCGACAAATGCTGCCTTGTGAAATTTATCATTTGTCCTAATAGATTAACTTGACATCTGAACAAAAATTTCCTAATTACCTTTATCGATCCTGGATTAATTTGCCTTTGAAGCATAATTTTTATTTACAAAAATTGTTTAAAACAGGATCATATTTCCTCCCGTTTACAATTTAGTACCAGGAAAATACCAAAATTAGTCGCGGATTATTTGGTCTCACAAAATTTTTTTTGAAAATCGTAAATTACTTTACGAAATGAACTCATATCACTTGGTCAGAGTTTTAAATACATATTTGGTACCAGGAAAATGCCAAAATTAGTCGCGGATTAATTTGGCCCTCATGTTTTTGAAAATAGTAAAATACTTACTTACGTAAGATATCTGCGACTAAAGTTGTTATTTTTATGTAACTATATCTATTTTTCAATTCTTAGTAAGTGATGAGCTTTTTTCAGATAGATTTTTGAGATTTTCAAAAAAAAAATTTTTTTTTCAGGCCAAATTAATCCGCCAATAAATTTTGTGTTTTCATGAAACTATCGTCTATCTGAATGCTTAATAAGTGGTTTTAATTTATTTCGGAATAATTTTTACGGTTTACAAATACAATTTACAAGGGACCAAATTAATCCGCCACTAATTTTGGCATTTTCCTGGTATCAAATATGGGTTTAAACTAAAAAAAAAGCTCATATCGTAAAGTATTTTGAAATTTTCAAAAAATAAATTTGTAGTGGCAAATTAATCCGCGACTAATTTTGATATTTTTGTGGTACTAAATTGTAAACGGGAAGAGACATGATTCTGTTTTAAACAATTTTTGTAAATAAAAAATTATGCTTCAAAAAAAAATTAATCCGGGATCGATAAAGGTAATTAGGAAATTGCTGTTAGGATGTCAAGTTAAACCTATTAGGACAAAAGATAAATTTTGCAAGGCAACATTTGAGGAAAATTTGAGGAAATGCTGTGGAGTTTAGGTTTTCTTTCATGCTCCCTACACCTTAAAGTCAATCTCTTGTTTTGTTTTTTTTTAGATTGAGATCAAGGTGTCGGGTGTGACGAAAATTACATTAGAATATCCATAATTAAAAATAAAAAAAAATTCAAAATTTGTCAGCTAACTTCACGTCTATTAATCACTACTTGTTTGCCGGCTGACTCAAGCCGATTTTGATGAAAGGCAGAGAAAGAAGGCCCGGGTTTATTTGGCGGTCCTTGTACCAATCAATCATATCATTAGAATACTAAATTTTTGAGGTTTGTAATTAAACTTGTTTAAACCACCTGAATGTTGAAGTAATTAATAGATGCTCCCTATATCATGCATTTATTGGTTACTTATTATTTCGTATGATTTCACCGCTTGCCCTTTAATTTTTTTTCGCAATGATACCAATATTGTCATTAAGGTAGACTAACTACTATGTTTGTCCTTCCGTCAAAGCGCTCGCTAATTCTACACATGCAAAAATCAGTGAGTCATTGACGGAGAAATCATGTGCCAGTATTTGAAATTAATTAATATCTTAAATGTTAGTATTATAGTATAGTATTTTGCAAAATATTGATTCACAGTCAAGAGACGGAATCACATGAACAGTAAAATTTACACTGGTAACTTCCATTTTCTCACTCATGATCAGTCAACAATGATTAGGAGTAATTGAATATGACTCATTGACAGAGGAACCCAATTTATGCTTTATTATCAAAGTTGATTATGCGTTTACGTTTTTTAATTATGCTCTTTATGCTTTTAATCGCTTATTAATTGATACGCTTACTTTTGGCATTTTTAATGTAAAATTTCAGTAGCGACCAGTGTTAAAATTTTCGACATAAACAAATGTAGAATGTAGAAACGAAAGCAGTCGTTTTTTTACTTTTCCAACTCATTGAAACGTCACTCAAAATCCTTCCCAACACTGACGCGCTGCTCCTGAGCTGTTCATCCCGTTCAAATATCCATCTCCCTTTGCCAACTGGCCCCTGTTCTATAAATGAGTCACAAGTTCACAAGTCCACAATTTACAATTTACAATCCACAATTTTGTAAAAAGTCGTTTTATAAAAGCTAAAGTTACATTTTACATTTCAAAGTAAAATTTCACAATCCACAGATACTTTTTGACAATTTACTAATGGGTTTTTCCGATTTTACAACTACGTGTTTCATAAAAAATTACAATTTCACAAAGTTGTAAAATTGTAAGTTACAATTTTACAGAGCCCTTGAACACAATTACAAGTGTCTGAAGTGAGTGAATATTTTCTTATAAATTAAAAAAGTTACAAAATAATGGCAGAAATTGTCAGTGACGTTATAAATATAGAAGTTGGGCGACTCAAAAGACATTTCAAACATAGAATTAACTTTTCAGCCCTTACAGATTTTACTTTGAAAAGAAGGTATCGAATCAACCTCTGGAAATAGTTTGGGACGATTCTACAGAATCCAACAAAGAGCCGTCTTCCTCCAAGTGAAAAAATTCTATGTGCTTTACATTGGATCGGGGGCGAGCCTCAATACCACGGAGTTGCAGTGGTAAATATATTTACCAGTTGTTTTGCGCCAGTTTTCCAATGTAGTGTCTCAGAGAAACTTCCAACTTTCCTTATGGCCATAAACCCTAAGGGCATGACCTCTTGCTGATATTTCCTTCCATTTGGCTACTTTTTAATGGTGAATTTTCCAAATAATACTTTTCGGTTGTCACGAATAAAAGTAAGCATAGAAACTTTGTTTTGAATTTTTGACATTTTATCCAAGTTTAAACTTTAAGTATAATTAAAATAACAAATGAAAATAATTAAATTTTGCGCCAAACGAATTTTTACAATTGTAAAGTAGGTCTTAAAAATTGTAAAACTTCTTTTTTTTACAAGCCGCTTTTATAAAACGCAGTTTTGCTTCACTTGTACTTGTGAGTTGTGATTTGTGAACTTGTGATTTGTGAAAGCTTTATAGAACAGGGGCCTGGTCAAATTCTTCCCTCCTCAACAGAACTATTTATAATCTCGTTTTTGACAATAAGCTTTAAATGTATGACTATGCCTTTTCTAAAGTCATTATGCTTTTTATGCTTTTTATGCTTTATTTTTTTTTTGCCAATAGACATTTCAAAAGCCATGTATTCACTTTAGCCGGAAATGGGACACAGGTGCGACGTTTCAATACGCTTTTTATGCCTTTTATGGTTTTTGATTCTTTTGCTCATTGAGGACTTTAGTACACATGAAAACACTCTAATATCTTTAACTTATTCAGGTTTTATAACCGTTTTTTGTGAATTTTTAAGAATCCTTACGCGTTTGCTTTCCCTTCTATCTCCTTTTCATTTTAAAGTGAAAAGAAATTTAATTGAATGGTTCTGGTTTAATAAAGATAAAGACGAAGAGGAAAGGAAACAACTTTTTGTTTTCGTTTCTAAAGGAAACTTAGTCCAACCTACAAAGTAGTACAACTTAGTCCAAAGTACACAACGTAAACCTAGTCCCCTCCACTAATTCGAAGGACTGAAGTCACTCGATGACAACCTAAATTGTTTACGTGTTTTTTAATGAATTCACTATGGATACCAACTTTATAAAATAATTCTTAAAACAAATCTCGTCCAAAAACACATGTGATTTTTTATTATAGTACAGTGTCCTGACTCAAACTTTCTAAATGTTGTCGACTCTCGTAGTCATGACTCTGACCTCTGGGTTTTTGGGAGTTGACTCTAAGTCCGGAGTCACATGACTGACCTATATATGACGATTTTCATAATTTTGTATTAGGTGATTCCGGAGTCACCTAATACACCTAAATATGGAAAATCGGGTAAGACAATCTAACATAAAAATATTTATTCACTTAATATTGAAAGTTGCTGAGAAAAAATAAGGGAAATAAGTCCGATAATCTTTTTGAACATGCTCATTTGCGAATGTTGCAAAAGAGTCATGACTCCCAAAGCTTAGAGTCAACTATCAGAGTCATGACTTTGAGTCCCAAACACGGAGGAGTCAGTCATCAAATGACTCCTGACTCAAAAACCCTGGGAGTCAGAGTCATGAGAGTCAGTCAGAGTCATGGAGAACACTACTGTTCATAAATGCATAAAAGCAATTTTTTACGACACAATCGACACATTTTTTAGAATTTCACACGCTATTACTAATATTAGAATCCCAGTTAAAATAAATTTAGTATAAACACGGTTATATTTGTGTTCTTACCCATACTCATTGTTTCAAAGCTAATAGCAAAACCTAATACAAACAATTAGGGTTTTCCCGACTACGTTTGAGAAAATACTTTAGTCTAGAGTTCTAATTGCCTGAACAACTGAAGTTTGATAGCGGAGGGAAAAATTGGAGTTCGAACAGAAGAAAATTTTTTTTATATATAACCACCATCAGATGAAGTCAATTTGCTGTTGCTATTGACAATTCGTTAAAAAACACGTAAACAGTTTAGGTCGGCATCGAGAGAATTCAGTCCTGCGAATTAGTGGAGGAGACAGTAGGATTGAAAGCTTTCATTTAGAAAATAAAACACTTTTACTTTCCCATTTTTCAAAATATTTTGAAAACGTGAACATTCTAGGGAGATACCAATAGCTTGCGTGGATTTGCGTGAAATTGTGTAATAAAGGAACTTTACACAATCTTACGCAAATCCACGCAAAATATTGGTATCCCCCTAGTGTTTTATTATTATAATGAGAATTCTTATATAGTAGGGGTCTACCAATACCGTCCGTGGATTTGCGTGAGATTGTGTAAAGTTCCTCTTTTACGTGAAATTGTGTTTTTGTGTAAAAACCGAGATATATTTTACGAAATTGTATTCTCTCTCATTAGTTAGAGTCCCACTTGAGTGAGATTGTATAAAAGAGGAACCTTACACAATCTTACACAAATCCACGCACGCTATTGGTATACCCCTACTGTTTGTCAGCTTCTATTCTTATAGTGTTCTATAAAATTTAATTTATACAAAAAAAGTCACCAAAAACTTCTGAAATTACTGAAATAAGCATTCAACATTGAAAATAAATTCCATTATTATTATAATAAATGAATAATTAAAAAAATTGTATCATTATTGCCAATATTTGCAGCATTACTTTTATTTTTTAATTTCGGCAAAATGTTTTCGCTCTAATTTACCATTCGTCCGAATTACTCTCATCCAAATTACTTTCGTTCTAATTATTTTCGCCATAAATTTTTTTGCTCTGTATAAAAGGAAACCTAGAAAAACTACTTGCAGAATTAGTTTGGAAGTTTCATTTCAATTTTGATGTTATTATTCTGCTATCCGAAGAAAATTTCCTACCCATTTTACCCATTTCCAGAAACTTCGAGTTATTTCAAATCATTAACAGAAATTAATGTCATTACATCCTATTTTAGTTTATATCAAGTTATGTTGTCAAATCGCCCGGCATGTGAAGGCATTTCAAAGCTATTTGGAGCTAGTGTTATGACTTCAACTAGCATCGGCAACAATGAGCATTTCATTCGATTGCTTTTTTACCCCGACTAGTAGCTACTGGTTCTGATGACGTGGCAAACTGAAAAAATGAAGTTACTAGTCTGAGCTAAGGGTGGCTGATAACGGTATAAAAGGTATATGGTTATACCTACCTAGTACAATGTACAGTGCAACCATAATAAAAGTTTCCACTACCTAATTTCGAATTATTTCCATTTAGCTAAGGAATCAAAATTAAACCGAAACAGAAATAGAGGAGTTATTAAAGGATAAACTAGAAATGCAAAATTCCGCATTAAAAAAGTGAAGCTGACGTTAAATACAGCCAAAAAACTAAAGTGAAAGCAAAGAAAGTGTCCATAATTAAAGTTTCCAGTGGTTCTAATCCTAACATTTCTAGATTCTTACTAGGAATCTTTAATTTTTTTCTACACATTATAATTAACTAGTAATAAATCGATAATATTTGGATTATAAGTAAAGCCAATTTCGTCACTAGTGATAATTGCAGTCAAAACAAAATTTAGCGAAGTTGATATGGGGGAAATTGGAGTTCTTCATTAATTCGGTGACTCAATTTGACAGATTGCTAGTTTACTAGCAAAAACACACCCCTATATCAATAATTTCTTAAATAAAAACGAAAACCCGAGATCAAAATTGAAACCAGGGCCTAAAGAAAAACTTTCACCACGGGACAGGTGTCGGATAATTATTTCTGGTAGCAACAAATCGACTTCTTTAAAAAAGATTAAGCCAAATTTGAACCTTTCTGTATGTCCGGAACCTTTCGTAAACCATTAGAAAGTTGCTGGAGAAATCCAAATGCATTAAATTTGCAAAATCTCAAGAAGCCGCCACTTTCTCCAATCCACAGGGAACGTCGATTAGTTTGGGCCAAGCAGAAAAATTTTTTGGGACAAAGATTGGCGCTCTATCATTTGGAGCGACGAAAAGAAGTTCAACCTTGACGGTCCTGACTGGTTTGCATTTTATTAGCATGACTTGCGCAAGCAGAAACTCCTATTTTCCAAAGGGTACACAGGAGAAAGTTTCGTATTGATTTGAGGGTTGTTCAGTTTCCAAAGCTAATCACCTCTGGGTTTTCTACTCTCCGCCAAAACACCGTCGAGAATCAAAACCATACGTTGCTTAAACTGATCCCTCGTTTTGGACGCTTTTGGAAAGATAATGGCGTCTTGATGCAAGAAAATGCCAGTTTCCACACGGCGAATTCCAAAAAGAACTTTCTCCAAGCAAATGAAATTCCAGTGGCGCTTCGCTTTGCACTTTCTCCAAGATTTGAATCTGATCGAGAACCTATGGGGCGACCTCGTGAGAAAGGTATATGATGAAGAGAAGCTGTTCTATTCGTTAGGAGAGTTAAAAATGGCGATTGGAGCTGCTTGGATCGAGATTCCTAATTCAAGACTAAGAAAATTGGTTGAATCAATTCAAAAACGTGTTTATGAACTTATTCATGCAACTAGTGGACCAACTAAGTATTAATCTATTAAATTTTGTCAAAAATTTCCGCTAAAATAGAATGTATACCTGAGAAACATTCACTGGAAACGTTAATTATGGCTACTTTCTTTGCTTTCATTTTTGTTTTTTGGCTGTATTTAATGTAACCTTCACTTTTTTAATGCGGAATTTTGCATTTCTAGTTTATCCTTTAATAACTCCTCTATTTCTGTTTTAGTCTAATTCAAGGGTGGTAAGAGGAAAGTTCTCTCAGGGTTTCCTTCTCGACCAAGGATAGAGACCAAGAGGGAAAGTAAGAAAAATTTCTTTCAACTACTTATTGGTCAATGCGTACACAATTGTTTCTAATTGATTGTAACGGGTGCAGCGGAAAAAAGGGACTGACGTAAATTGAGAATTTACTATTACTAATCGCGCGAATTTCATACTAGTAGTATTTTTTTGGATTAAGCGGGATTTTGTATTGTGGAAAGCGGGTTTCCTAATTTCCCTAGTAATACCACTGAGGAAATGACAGCATCACAACAAGAAGTTCTTAGAATTCGTTTCGGACGACTGATTGAATCCAACCC
>NIPM01000354.1:68014-112919 GCA_002738285.1 Holacanthella duospinosa | reverse complement strand
CGCCTGTGCCGAAAATGGACCATACTCTATCAACCATTAGTGGAACCGTAAGGCAAATATTATGCTTTATCGAATGGAATTAGATTCGGAATTTTATATTTGCAGGAACTTGATCAAAATATGAAATTTATATCAGTCCCTTTTTTTTCCGCTGCACCCGTTATGCAATTATCGCGGTATATTATAACTAATCGATTCGAAAGGCGAGCTCGCCGATAATGCTAAAACAAGTAGTGAGTGTGCCATTCCAATGAATTAGAATCAATCAGAAATAATTGTTTAATCAAAAATTATCAATTTCAAAAAACTAAAAAAAAGACACATGGGCAATACACTTCAAAACAAAATTAAGGCTCGTTAAGTCCATATCATAAAGAAATGCTGAAGAACATTGCGGAAATTCCCATATTAAGATAATGCTAAATCATAGAGAGAGAGAAAAAAAAAATTTTTTTTGTGCAAAATGTTATTTGATGCATTTCGAGATACTACAAAGGGTTTTAGTAGTCGATCTAGTACTACACATGTCAAAGTGTTCATTTGGAAAAAAATAACTTTTTCAAAATTTAATGAAAATTCAAAGACTAAAGATTTTGAAAACCTAAGAAATTACAGCGTGAATTAGTAACTCTTCAAATACACAGATGTGTTTCAGTCGGTCCATCCCGTAACAAATGGCAAAGAATTAGGCGGAAAATAACAAATTAAGGTAATGCTAATGCCCTAGAAGAAGTAAAATTTTGTTTGTTGCGAAAAAGTTTGTTTTTTCACTTTTTTGAGATTTGTTTTCATGCGTTTAGTACTACCGCCAAGGGTAGTAGGAGTCCAACAATATCCAACATGAACAAAGTATATATTTTTTTTAATTTATTGAAAATTCAAAAAAATAAAATTTTTGAAAAACTAAAAGTATTACTACTGGAGAATTCGATTGCGTTTACTCGTACAAAATTTGATTGTAATCGGTTGAAAAACGGAAAAGTTGCATTGGTTCTTGAAAATCCATTTTTTTTTAAATTTAGCTCTTTGCCTCCATTCATTCTGGAATTTTAAATCATATTTTCTTACTCCACACATGCTGTTTGACAACGGGACATATCGAATATTGAAGTGCAGAAAATGTTAGGCCAGAATTAATTTTTATGCTCAGGATTCTGTGACAATATTTCTGTAAGTATTAATTTACTGTATCCAATTAATTGGAACTAAAGTGCTGTGAAGAAGTATTATCTAATTATTAGAAAAAATTTCATTCTAATCAATTGAATCTTTCTTAATTTTCTATAATTCATTAGAAGAAAATACTAATAATCTTTACCTACTCAAATTGTTTATAATTCGTGAAAGACACAAAATTAGTGGGTAATGGCTGAGTATAACTTATATCTAATTAGAAACGGCTCTCTAGATGTAAACTCGATTAAAAATGATTTGTATCTAATTTGAAAATTTGGAAGTACACTGGTAGATTTGTAGATATCAAAAGTTTTCTTTTAGTAACGTTTATAGGTTTAGTTATAAGAAACTATTCGCTTAAATTCGTTAAAAGCTAATGAGCAAAGAGGCCGAAAATATGCTTTAACTCTAAAAAAAAATCCTGCAGCTTTTCCTTAAAAATATGCATTTCCTGCTTTTTCTAAAACTGTACCATAGAGCTATTTATGATACCAGTGGACGCATTTATTCACTTTCTTAGTCAATTTTCTGATCTTGTGTCGTTTTGCACTGCGTATTGTAGAATATTTTCAAATGAATTTTAAAATTTTCATCCGTCAAGAACAATAGAATAATTAATCTTTGGATTTAATAACAACTTTCCAATGAAACTGAAATAAGAATTATTTAATTTTTTCAAAAGATTCGCGCTGTAAATTCTTTTTATCGTTTTTTAGGGTCGATCTTTGTCTCATGAGTTGACATTAAAGCAAAAATCAGCAAATTCAAAGAAAATATGCTTTTCAGAAAGACTTCTGCTTTCACCGAAAAAATATGCTGTTCCTGCTTTTTTTTATTGCATTAATCGACGCCATTTTTCACGAATCATATGTGTCAAGCCTTTCAGTTAAAGAGGTTGCGCCGTTGCGAATATGCTTTTCCTGCTTTTTGGCCTCCTTGCTAATGAGAAATGAGTTTAAAATGCTTAGCTTTATAATTTACCATCTAATATATCTAAATATAAGATATCGAAGGAGGAATGGACAGACATACATAATAATCACTTCAGCCACTCTCTTTCTGCGTTAATAATAATAATGTAGTCAGCATGTCGGGTTTTAGTTGAACTTGTAAATTCTCTGGTAGTATATAGTTTCTTAGTAAATAACTGCAAAAGGTTTGTATATGGTATATGGTGAAATTATTTGGAAACCAAAGGTTATCTTAGGTTTCAGTAGATATCAAATGCCTTGTTTACTGAGACAGTACTTCTGCGAAATCAATTTTTTCTTCCACATCAATTCCATACAGTGAACGAAAGAGTACCATTCAAAAATTGTTTCCCATGAGAGCGATGACTAAAGTAAACATTGTCCTAGTTAGTGTATTATTCACACTATCCCGATTTGGCCAAACTGGTAAAGAAACTAAAAATATACCTATTCATAAAATGATCAATTTTTATCTTTATAATTATTTATAACAGAAAATCCAGAAAACGATGAGCCCGATTTCTCACTTAGTACAAGCGTAAAATTATTGTCTCGAAATATTCCGATTAAAACTGGCAGACTCAAGCTTGGCGAAAAAGAAGGCATTATGACTTTTCAAACCATGGCAGCTGCACCTTCCAATCTTAGAAAAAATCCAACTCATAGCCAATGGTACAAGAATCCCCACAATATAAGAAGGCGAATTGTACCACTTGTATTAGACTCTGGTTACAGTAAGTCATAAAGTTTACCACTCACAAAACACATTTTGGTGTTCTAATGAATAATTCAAAATTTTGATATGTTACTCAGCTGACTTCGGAGCACAAGATTTATCATTATGCAAACCGCTGAAAGTGCTTTGATATGTCGCTAGGAAGACAAAAATAGCATGGGGTACATATTTTGTCAGATTAACCTAAATTTTTGTCCGGATAAAATATGTTATCTGTTAAACATGTAATATAATCTTTATATTAAATGTCTCACTGAAAAAATGTTTAAGTGGAGTCATAATCAACTGCATTCTCTTTTTGTTCGCTAGTGGTCTCAAAAATTTTGGAATCCAATTGGAGACCATAGCGTACAAATTCGGGGTCCAACTGGATATTACGCCATTTAAATACTATTCAGAAAATGGTCAAACTCACTTTTTTTCATGTTGTAGTAGAAGACATATATGAGAGAAATAAAACTTACTACTTTATGTGCACTCATAGGTGATGCATTTCTCTCATGCATTCCTTCAAATTAAACATGCAAAAAAGGTTAAAAGAATTTTTTCGGATTACAAAGTCAAAAATAATTGTAAACATAACAACAATTGACTTTTTTACTCTTCTCGATTTCCTCCCTATGTCAATCATTAAAAAATATCAAATAAAAATTTAACTCTTAAAAAAAGTTTAAATAATGCAAAATTCTACCGGAACACTTAAGAAAGTTTAATACACTTTCAAATGTAATTATAAAAATTTAAATTTCTTTGTATGTTGTTAAAAGCTATTAAAATGAAATATGGTAACAAATTAAAAAAATCACTAACACAATCGATATTTCCAGACGAGTTTGGTTCTAGGAATCCAATTCTGAAGGAATAGTTTTGTTTTGTCAAAAAACAAAACTTATCTTTTGTTTTTTGACTCAACCTCATGATTGAGGCATGTCACAATAATATTGCATTTTATGCTTTGATCAGAGATCGGAACAATTGCAAANGGCGAAAAAGAAGGCATTATGACTTTTCAAACCATGGCAGCTGCACCTTCCAATCTTAGAAAAAATCCAACTCAAAGCCAATGGTACAAGAATCCCCACAATATAAGAAGGCGAATTGTACCAATTGTATTAGACTCTGGTTACAGTAAGTCATAAAGTTTACCACTCACAAAACACATTTTGGTGTTCTAATGAATAATTCAAAATTTTGATGTGTTACTCAGCTGACTTCGGAGCACAAGATTTATCATTATGCAAACCGCTGAAAGTGCTTTGATATGTCGCTAGGAAGACACAAAAATAGCATGCGGTACATATTTTGTCAGATTAACCTAAATTTTTGTCCGGATAAAATATGTTATCTGTTAAACATGTAATATAATCTTTATATTAAATGTCTCACTGAACAAATGTTTAAGTGGAGTCATAATCAACTGCATTCTCTTTTTGTTCGCTAGTGGTCTCAAAAATTTTGGAATCCAATTGGAGACCATAGCTTACAAATTCGGGGTCCAACTGGATATTACGCCATTTAAATACTATTCAGAAAATGGTCAAACTCACTTTTTTTCATGTTGTAGTAGAAGACATATATGAGAGAAATAAAACTTACTACTTTATGTGCACTCATAGGTGATGCATTTCTCGCATGCATTCCTTCAAATTAAACATGCAAAAAAGGTAAAAGAATTTTTTCGGATTACAAACTCAAAAATTATTGTAAACATAACAACAATTGACTTTTTTACTCTTCTCGATTTCCTCCCTATGTCAATCATTAAAAAATATCAAATAAAAATTTAACCCTTAAAAAAAGTTTAAATAATGCAAAATTCTACCGGAACACTTAAGAAAGTTTAATACACTTTCAAATGTAAGTATAAAAATTTAAATTTCTTTGTATGTTGTTAAAAGCTATTAAAATGAAATATGGTAACAAATTAAAAAAATCACTAACACAATTGATATTTCCAGACGAGTTTGGTTCTAGGAATCCAATTCTGAAGGAATAGTTTTGTTTTGTCAAAAAACAAAACTAATCTTTTGTTTTTTGACACAACCTCATGATTGAGGCATGTCACAATAATATTGCATTTTATGCTTTGATCAGAGATCGGAACAATTGCAAATACTTATAATTAATTACTTCAATTACTATTACAGATTATGTAATGGTAATTGTAATTCAATTATATTCTTCACTAAATAATTGTAATGTAATGTAATACATTATAACCCCAAGTGTAATATTGTGTAATTGAAGTAATTGAACCTGCTTTCGTTCACATTTACAATTACGCATTGCAAATTACAATTTTTTTTTACTAATTTTCCTTTCTCAATTATGGCAACATCAATCCGAGGAGTATTTCGCTGTTGGTTGAGCTCTTCAACAGAAATAAGCGCAAAGTGAGCAAAACACAAAGTGGCCGCTGTCAAATTTGGACTTGTACTAAGACTCAATTTGAGACGACTTTGTTATTCTTTTTATTTTTTAAAGTTTTATGATGATAGACAANATTTTTTTTTACTAATTTTCCTTTCTCAATTATGGCAACATCAATCCGAGGAGTATTTCGCTGTTGGTTGAGCTTTTCAACAGAAATAAGCGCAAAGTGAGCAAAACACAAAGTGGCCGCTGTCAAATTTTANGTGAGCAAAACACAAAGTGGCCGCTGTCAAATTTTAACTTGTACTAAGACTCAATTTGAGACGACTTTGTTATTCTTTTTATTTTTTAAAGTTTTATGATGATAGACAACTAAGCTAATGTAGCGGGTTAAACAGATTATATCACCAGGCTTCCACTTATTAATTTGTTGAATTAATCAAATTATAAATACTCTTAAATCAATCTTCATTGTAATTGAAAAAATGTAATTCAACATTACTCAATTACAATTACTTGTAATCGATTACATCTGACAAGCAATTGTAATTGTAATGGTAATTGAGTTCAATTTATAAGTGTAATGTGTAATTAAATTACAATTTTCATATAATTGTCCGACCTCTGATTTCGATCAATCTAGACTAAAATTTTGGAAACCTAATGCCCTATGCAAAATGAAAGATAATTTGTNCACCTCTGATTTCGATCAATCTAGACTAAAATTTTGGAAACCTAATGCCCTATGCAAAATGAAAGATAATTTGTAGGCTTGTTTTAAGAACGCAAATTTATTTTACGGAATTATAAATTCATAAATTGATAAATTAATTCAAATTNTTATTTTACGGAATTATAAATTCATAAATTGATAAATTAATTCAAATTTTTTTTGGAGGTTTATTTGACTTATTGGCTTTCCTTCCAGTCAAGAGAAATTGATTTAAAATCATCTAGGACGATTTTTTGCAAATAGAGTTATCAGAAAGCTTTTACAGATTCTATGATGGACTTAGACTTTCTAGACTGTTAATTATTGTTACAAATTATATACGCGGATCAAGCGGTAACCATATCTAATGCTTTAGCTAATTAGCATAATGCAAAGTAGACAGCTTTTGGATTTNTTTTTTTGGAGGTTTATTTGACTTATTGGCTTTCCTTCCAGTCAAGAGAAATTGATTTAAAATCATCTAGGACGGTTTTTTGCAAATAGAGTTATCAGAAAGCTTTTACAGATTCTATGATGGACTTAGACTTTCTAGACTGGTAATTATTGTTACAAATTATATGCGCGGATCAAGCGGTAACCATATCTAATGCTTTAGCTAATTAGCATAATGCAAAGTAGACAGCTTTTGGATTTTATGAGCAGATTTTCGTTAATTAGAACGACATACAGTGGTTTTAACTTAATGTCACCTCCGAGGAAGCCAAAAAAATCGGTTGACAGTAGGTGGAGTTGACAATGCCGATAATGTCAACTGACTGATAATTGAAAGATTAGGTGACATAAACCGAAGTTCCTGGTTTTAGAGGCGCANAACTGACTGATAATTGAAAGATTAGGTGACATAAACCGAAGTTCCTGGTTTTAGAGGCGCATTTTATAGTACGACATCTTTTTCGATTTATTTTACAGCTTTTGAAGTTATTACCTGAATTTGGAATAATCTAAAAGCAAATTACTTTTTAAAGTAATCAGCAAACTTTTGTGCAATATGCCAAAGAAATGGCTTTCAGATAATCTTGTCAGAAACTGCCAAACTATCGTTACTTGTTTGCAATGATCTTCTCTTCCTATGTTGCTTATCATTTAAACTTTAAGTTTATCAATCCTAACCATGTGTCCATCTAAAGTTGGCATACTCGCGGTTGGAATAAACCCGCGACTGCGGGTGAGTCTTTAAATGGTGTGGTCGGTCAGAGACACTTGGAGGACTGTTTCATTAACCAATTTGTTGTATTCTATTATGCGATCCTCGATCGTGAAAGTTAATTTTTTTAAACAAAAACGAGTATATTCTGGGCCTGAGAACCGAAAGTTTCTATTAAAGTGTGGTTATGTGCCATACATTCTCTTCAAATAGGATGACTATAGGCGGAGGTTGACAATAGGAGGTGTGACAATANGTGGTTATGTGCCATACATTCTCTTCAAATAGGATGACTATAGGCGGAGGTTGACAATAGGAGGTGTGACAATAGGCAGAGTATTTAGTACCTGAGAGCATGGAGTTTAGCCGGAAAAAAGCCAACAGGTTGACAATAAGCGAAGTTTGATATTAAGGGGTAGTGACATTAAACTAAAACCACTGTATATAAATANGTGGTTATGTGCCATACATTCTCTTCAAATAGGATGACTATAGGCGGAGGTTGACAATAGGAGGTGTGACAATAAGCAGAGTATTTAGTACCTGAGAGCATGGAGTTTAGCCGGAAAAAAGTNTTGACAATAGGAGGTGTGACAATAGGCAGAGTATTTAGTACCTGAGAGCATGGAGTTTAGCCGGAAAAAAGCCAACAGGTTGACAATAAGCGAAGTTTGATATTAAGGGGTAGTGACATTAAACTAAAACCACTGTATATAAATAATGGACCTTGTAATGAATAAATGACTCAAATTGTTTCGAAACGCTTTTGTTATAATTAGTTGTTAAGAAACACTTTGCTTAAGTGTTTCGGTTGTGGCAGGGGTGACCCGCCACTTTGAGATTGAAACAGGAATTGTCATAAAAATGTGGTCTCTGATGGGTGTGTTCCAACGCCAAAGGTTTTTCGGACCTAACACACTACCAATTGTGCGACAGAGCCTTAGTTGTGAAATCCTGTCTTCAATCTCAACACAACTCAGAAATGCACGTGTGTTTTTCATTAGCACAGGCCATCGCCTCTTTCCTGGTCATTCTTTGCCAGGTAAGGAGTGCACTGTCTCATTTATGAGTACAGTAGGGGATTGAGTCTTATGCTCAAATCCCCTCAATGTAGACTTTTGCATTATTTAATTGATTATTTCAAAAGCATTTGGAACTGGAAAGATGAAGACTGGATTATTAAATCACTCTACGTGAAAATTTATCAAGCAATTCAACTAGTTATTCAACAAATTTTTCGGGTTAAATTATATAGTAGTTTTACAGAACCCAACGAAGGAATATTTCTTCATTACAATACCATAGGAAACCTGCAAAAGTGTTTGCTTATATATTTTGTTGAATTTTTGTTTATTTTTTGCGTTTTGAATGTTTGTATATAAACGCGTCTCTAAGCTGGCAAACGTTGCGTGTAAGAAACCCACGACAGCAAGGTCCTACGTCTGCGAAGATGGAAATAGCATCCACTAAATCTCTTCATTGAAAACTAAGAACCATTGGTCTAATATTTCGCCAATTCTAAAAAAAGTATACATTTGAGAAGAAGATATTATAATGACTTATCATGAGAAGTAGCTAATTGTCTTTTGTATTATTTTAGTGTAACATTTATCGACTGCGCAGCTGCAATAGGGAACAATAGGTTGCCTACAGAACTGCATTAATTTGTACCAATAATGGTGTAATTGAGTAGTTAGTTCAAGCGAATTAGCTGCTATTGTGTTCCGTCTTTTCTTACTCACTATTGACTTGATTATGGGGATTTCAGTCTNTCTAAAAAAAGTATACATTTGAGAAGAAGATATTATAATGACTTATCATGAGAAGTAGCTAATTGTCTTTTGTATTATTTTAGTGTAACATTTATCGACTGCGCAGCTGCAATAGGGAACAATAGGTTGCCTACAGAACTGCATTAATTTGTACCAATAATGGTGTAATTGAGTAGTTAGTTCAAGCGAATTAGCTACTATTGTGTTCCGTCTTTTCTTACTCACTATTGACTTGATTATGGGGATTTCATAGTCCTTATTTTGCGCCCGCAACTGAAATGGAGACAAGCCCCGCTAAATTTCTTTATTGAAAAAACATACCCTATTTGTCGGCTTGTCATGTTCAAAATTTGAAAAAAATTAGTTGATGACAACACAACATCACCAAAACTGACTTCATATGTACTGAGTTGTCGCATGCCCCCAGTGTAGAGATTTTTGGGGTAAATGGCATAACTCCGCTAAAAAAGTTATTTTCGAAAACATATTTTCAGGTCAATCATGTATTAGAGATTGCACTAAATGCACCGAACATCTGAGCANGTTGTCGCATGCCCCCAGTGTAGAGATTTTTGGGGTAAATGGCATAACTCCGCTAAAAAAGTTATTTTCGAAAACTTATTTTCAGGTCAATCATGTATTAGAGATTGCACTAAATGCACCGAACATCTGAGCAAAAAAAATGAGTTATACTTTTTTGCATTCCATCCTTTCGATTTCGAAATTTTGAATTTCAAACAGTTTCAACTTCGAAATTTAAAAATTACTGGTTTAGAAGTCTAACTTTCACAGAATGTTGGATATAATATATAATGTTGGTGTATATCACCAACACTTTGGTGGCACTCGTATCTCTCCAAATACTCAGATATTCCGAAAACTTACTAAAATGTGTCAGGAGATAAAATATACCTGAAAATTATACGCATACCTAATTTACCTAAGTTCAACCGTGTTAACTTTTATATTTTTCTTGACCTTCATCCCATCATCGAAAATGTAGTCATTTATTATGTCAAATGGATTTTCATAGTGGAAGTATGTTGTGGACACGTTTCCACTTTTATCACATAATATCATGGCATAACTTTAATTAACATGTTTCCAAGTTTCTGAACTTTCAAGAAATCGGATTTTTAGTACAAATTTTTCCGGAGTAGGTTTTTCCATAAATAATTATAATTCCACTAATTGTTTCCCATTTTGACATAAAATTTGGACCATTGCGAGTAAGATAACAAAAAATATTCTATTTGAAATTACTTAGTACACTNTAATTAACATGTTTCCAAGTTTCTGAACTTTCAAGAAATCGGATTTTTAGTACAAATTTTTCCGGAGTAGGTTTCTCCATAAATAATTATAACTCCACTAATTGTTTCCTATTTTGACATAAAATTTGGACCATTGCGAGTAAGATAACAAAAAATATTCTATTTGAAATTACTTAGTACACTCGTTAATTGTGATCATTTTAATGTTGATGAAATTGTATATTTCATCACACAAAAATCTTTGCAAATTAAAAAAATACTATCTAGCAAAATACTGTAAACGCGAACTAGATTTTCGAATAATCTTCATTATTTCAAATATTATTAATTTGCTGGCTGCATTTTTGAAGATAGAATTTTCGTATAATGCAATAACTCGAATTACTGCAACAGTTCGATTTAATGGTGGCTGATGTTTAGTTTAAGTATTTTATTCAGGTGCAGATGAACAGGATGTGATAATTGAAGCCACAAAAGAAATTGCGATGAAGACCTGTGTGGATTTTCATCGTTTCAATTTGGAAAGCGACATTGAGAAGTATGATTTTTTATTCTTTCTAAGAAAAACAGAAGGCTGTGGATCATATGTAGGCAGACAGGGAGGAAAACAAGTTAGTCAATTTTTGTCTCATAATCATAAGGTAGATTATTGTTTATAAAATCATCGTCATGTGAGTTTAGTCATAAATTTGAAATATCTAAATAACTTTGTGCTATAGAATTAGATTAGNTAAAATCATCGTCATGTGAGTTTAGTCATAAATTTGAAATATCTAAATAACTTTGTGCTATAGAATTAGATTAGGAGGAATCGCTATTCCTGATAAAAAGTATTAAATAAGCAGCAAATTATCAAGGATAGTAATTAAATATGGTCAAAAATTGAGTAGCAAGGCGAATGAAGGGCGAATATGGGACAATCTCATTTCTGCAAGAATTCCACTAAAATTGTTCACGTAAGGAAAGTACACTTGCAAGAGAACTTATACAATAATTACACAAATTCTACGAAATATGCACTTCTAATGATAAGGGAACGTACTAATACTATGTGATTGCTACTAATGAAAACTGATTAAAAAATGCCGAANTAAAATCATCGTCATGTGAGTTTAGTCATAAATTTGAAATATCTAAATAACTTTGTGCTATAGAATTAGATTAGAAGGAATCGCTATTCCTGATAAAAAGTATTAAATAAGCAGCAAATTATCAAGGATAGTAATTAAATATGGTTAAAAATTGAGTAGCAAGGCGAATGAAGGGCGAATATGGGACAATCTCATTTCTGCAAAAATTCCACTAAAATAGTTCACGTAAGGAAAGTACAGTTGCAAGAGAACTTATACAATAATTACACAAATTATACGAAATATACACTTCTAATGATAAGGGAACGTACTAATACTATGTGATTGCTACTAATGAAAACTGATTAAAAAATGCCGAANTTAGGTCCCCCCTCCGCCGGACACTACGCTCCGCGAGCATTACCCTCCTCCGAGCATTACCCTGCCCCCGACCACGGGGAATACCCTACCCCAACATTACCACCCTTTCCCCCTCCGGAAATTATCCTTCCCCGATCATTACCTTACCTCCGACCCCGGGAATTACCCTACCCTGACATTACGCCCCCTTACCTCCGGATATTACCTTTCCTTGGGCATTACCTTCCTCAGGGCATTGTGCTTCCCCCGACTCCGGATATTACACTACCACGACATTACACTATCCATGGGATTACCAGAACATGGACATTACCCTATCCAAGACATTAACATCCCTTGGCGTTACCCTACCCCGACATTACCCNGATTACCAGAACATGGACATTACCCTATCCAAGACATTAACATCCCTTGGCGTTACCCTACCCCGACATTACCCGACTCTGGAAATTTTCCTATCCAGGAAATTATCTAAATTTAGCATTATCTCTACATTTACCTAACACCCGACATTACCCTTCTTCAGACAGAATCATTGAGGGACTGATTTACCATTTCTCAGACCTGGCTTATGTTTGCTGAAACGTAAACGTAACCTTTATTATAACGACCATGGCAATGTCGCAGCTGTTCAAATGTTTGCAGACTCATAGAAATTACCAAGAAAACTGTTGTAGGGGTGTGCAATTATTTGCACACTTACACAAATTTCCACATTTTGGCCGCAAATTTTGTCGCTTCAATTTCTATTAGAATCCGCTAAAATCCTGTATCCGATAAATGCCAAGCGTGAAAATCAATTACCCTAGATTCTAATATGATTAAGAATACAGGCTAGCAGGATCCTATTACAGTCTAATTTTGTTATAGCAAGTCCTGAATACAGCAATAACCCTAAATAAAAGCAAATTATGAAACTCCAAAAANAGTCTAATTTTGTTATAGCAAGTCCTGAATACAGCAATAACCCTAAATAAAAGCAAATTATGAAACTCCAAAAAATTTTCGGCGAGATTTGACTACTTTAGGAAAACATGAACTAATAGAAAACTTGTGGAAAATGTTTACTTGGGGTTACTTTCTGGTGAACAGTAAAAAGCAGACTGATTGGATAGTAGTCCGTCCTCCAGAAACCAGCAGCATTTTCATAATTAAACATAGTAATGTTATGGAATAGTTGTGGTGCCTGTAGCGATCGTGATCGCCGCATTGGCTATCAATTCGAATATGAAATAATACTGGATAACTTATCATTAGTTTCCATATAGCAACTTGCTAATCTTTATCCTTACCTACCCGTATGTCGTAGTCTAATATGTNATTTTTTGGCGAGATTTGACTACTTTAGGAAAACATGCACTAATAGAAAACTTGTGGAAAATGTTTACTTGGGGTTACTTTCTGGTGAACAGTAAAAATCAGACTGATTGGATAGTAGTCCGTCCTCCAGAAACCAGCAGCATTTTCATAATTAAACATAGTAATGTTATGCAATAGTTGTGGTGCCTGTAGCGATCGTGATCGCCGCATTGGCTATCAATTCGAATATGAAATAATACTGGATGACTTATCATTAGTTTCCATATAGCAACTTGCTAATCTTTATCCTTACCTACCCGTATGTCGTAGTCTAATATGTAGTAGAATGAAACGAAGTTTAGTGTCGACCTTTTAGTTTTTATTCTCTGTTTCAACTTGTTGTCATAAGCATTCCCTGCCCATGTGACAAAAGACCACCCTAATCCTAAGTAATTTCAAACCTTACTGTATATTTATAGAAGTAAAATAATATAATTGAGATGAAATTAAAACAATAAAATTGATACTGTCGCACCATTTAGGCATAAAGCTTGGCCGCGATTGAAATCCAAAAAATTTTCAATTCTTTCAAAAAGTTAAACTTATGCATCTCATATCGGAAAATATTCCTTATTTCGGTAGAATTGAGAGGTTGTGCAGCATTCACCATTAAAAAATTTTGGGTTAGATTTAGGAATTAGGAGATAAACATCGGAAATTTCAATGAAATACTACCATCTACTTACGGTGCCTACATTATAATAATTCTAAAAGAACTAAAATGAAATAACGCGTTCTTACGCTATACTCTTCAATTGCTAATACATTTAGCGTATAATTGAATAAATTTTGTAAATGAATTGCAGTGAATTTGCTCTTTGCCATCTTTAATCATAGTTTTTATTCACTAGAATAGAATGAAAAATTTTAGGAAATTTCAGTTTTAAAAATTTCTAAGCAGCTAACAACTTAAACATGTCTAACCTTGTGCTTGGAAGCGCTCTTCACTGTGTAAGCTACCAAAACTTGGGAAATAGTATGTAGTTCTCTAGGGCAACTTTCTTATTTAGTGTTGTTTTTGCAGCAATTCCACTACCTAACTGATCGTGTAACTTGTCAACTATATGGAACAAATAATTTATATAATTAATGATTTACAAATACACTATTGCTAGCCCTATCCGAATTTTTGTATTTATTTTTTAGATCATCAAGCTTGGAGNTGTATGGAACAAATAATTTATATAATTACCAAAACAATCTCGTCTCATATATGTATTAGATTTTGGCTAGTTATATTGTAATTATTAGTGGATAAAAAAGTATATTCTTGCAGTCGTAAATTATAAAGCTCGGGACGAAAGTGTATTGATCTAATCATGTGGTGCACAAATGTCGCGGCGAGCCAGCGTGCGGCACTCGGCTATTTGGTTCGAGAATTGTCATTCGAACCCATACTATGCTACAGTCTGAGCTTTGAAAGAGGAATGGGCAGCTGCAGTAGTCAAGTTAAAAAACTATCAAGTATATTCTATTGCCTTTCACTTTGTGTACAACATTTGCAGAAGAAACTAAGATTACAATGATTTACAAATACACTATTGCTAGCCCTATCCGAATTTTTGTATTTATTTTTTAGATCATCAAGCTTGGAGTAGATTGCATTGACCACCGAATTGTGTTGCATGAAGTAATGCATGCAATCGGGTTCTGGCATCAGCACACGGTTCCGGCAAGGGACGACTTTGTGACTATCTTCCTCGATAATGTTATATCAGGTATACAAATTGAAATGATCTGTAAGTGTTGGAAGTGTTGGTGAACTATCCCAGAGTTAGACAAATTTTAGTACCATATGGAGAAACTCAATTTCCATAACAGTATCTCGCGAGGTCTAAAAGTTAACAATAAAGCACGCGATTTTCGAAATAATAATTCAAGTTGTGCGTTGTAAAGTTAATCAACCTTCGATTGATCTTGTTTGTAATCAGAAAGGTCTTGCAAAACTTTCCAAAATTTCATGGTTCAGTGGTAAACCTGATTGAGGTATAAAGTAAGAATGCATGGATCAGTTGTTTCAGTTGGCTTATTTTTATTCAAAGAATTGTTTCTTTAACGAAACTAAACTAAGTGTGTTCTACAATACTTGCTGGAGGTTTTAGCAAAATGGTAATGAATCCGTATTGGATAAAGCTTAAAAATAAATGGAACTTGAACACGTTTAAATTTATGAGAAGAATTAGAAGTGATTAACGCTTGCGTCCTTTATTTTGACACTCAGGTCAGAAAAGTTCTACACAATGACGAGTGGAGTGAAGAAAAATCAGAAGTACTTAACTCTAATTATTGCACATGAAAACGGTTGGTTTTCAAAATAAAGTGACAGTACCAAAATGTATATCACAAGTAAACTATAACAAACGGATTACGTGATGAATCTCAACTTGTTTTCGTTCGTAATATATTCTAAAATCCAAAAATACTAGTTACGTAAGCTTCAAGTTGTTAATCATCCTATTTTTAATTTGAATTATTAGGTTGTGCTGCTCAACTAAAAGTAAACAGCACTCCTGGAAGGGTTTTATTTTAGAGTAAGACGTCTAAGCATCACATAACCACAATTATCATTCTGTTAGATTTGTTACGGAACCGGAACCGGACTGTTCTCCGGTTACTAACCGGCACCTAACTGAACCACTGAGTATGGTCAATGAAGTAACCAGTCGGTTAAGATATAAGCAAATCATATCCACCGCTCTAAATTCGCGCCTAGGCGGAAAAGGTTCATTGCCTAATTTACCTAATGACCCGAGATAATTAATTTTATGTTTTTCGGGATGATGATTCCTTAGAGGTCCATGATGACGACGATGACGAGAGAATGGTTCCCTGTTACCTCAACGTCTCAATCTTTTATTATTGAAAACTGTTTGTCTTCTGGAGTTACAAAAAAGACTGTAAAAGGGTAATAGTAGTTCGTGGAGATTTTCTGAGCGTTTGCGGTATTATGTGTTTGGCTGCATGTAGATTTAGGTCTTTNGCGGAAAAGGTTCATTGCCTAATTTACCTAATGACCCGAGATAATTAATTTTATGTTTTTCGGGATGATGATTCATTAGAGGTCCATGATGACGACGATGACGAGAGAATGGTTCCCTGTTCCCTCAACGTCTCAATCTTTTATTATTGAAAATTGTTTGTCTTCTGGAGTTACAAAAAAGACTTTAAAAGGCTAATAGTAGTTCGTGGAGATTTTCTGAGCGTTTGCGGTATTATGTGTTTGGCTGCATGTAGATTTAGGTCTTTCATACTTCCGGTGTGAGCCAACTGTCACCATACTAATGGATTTGTGTTGTCTAAATTTACACCGAGTGATTAATTGTTTCCGGTTTGGTCAACGACTAACTTTATCTAAATTGATTAAATTTTATTTTAAAGCACGAATCTTGATAATGTATTTCGGGTATTTCGTAAATAGACCAACACTTCATAACTCCTCACAAAATTTTGTAGCCGTTCCTTATTTTAATCATCTGAAGATGTCTATAATAAATTCAAGAATAAATTTAATCTTACTGTATTCAAGGTTCACATCTTATTTTGAGCTTATACAATAGAATTACTTCCCTTATCGTCTTCGGGTGACCGTTAGGATTAAGGCTAGTAAGTTATCTTGGTAGTATGGAATAAGAAAGAGTATGATGTATCTACTTACTGCCCATTTTAAAATAATTCAAGTATACCTCAACATTTCCCCCTGACTATGACTGTATATCGTCTTATCTCTTTCAAAATAAATTATCATTTATTTGCTATAGTTAACAAATGGAATTGTAAGAATTATTATAACTCAACAGTTNTCAGTTAAAATTAATCAATTATCATTTATTTGCTATAGTTAACAAATGGAATTGTAAGAATTATTATAACTCAACAGTTTAAGCAAACCAAAGATATATTAACATACATTCATAATTTTTAAAATAAGCAAATTAGTTGAACTATGAGTAGGGACCGACCGATATAAAAATTTTGGCCGATACCGATAGAGGCCGATACAGAAAACATGATGGCCGATACCGATACATCGGCTGCCGATATAGACACGCGCGTGCATGTGACTTTTGACCGTCAAAATTAAAATAAAAAATAAATCTAATTAGGAATTGAATCATCCTATTGCCTTTGGTTTCTCAGTTTACTCATAAATTAAAGAAATCATGGCTTCTTCATGTTATAAAAGACCAAATTGGGAATACTTCGAGAAACTAAAGTATAACGTTGGAGATAAAAACCAAAGAGCTAAGTGTAAGTTATATGAGTCAGAAATTTCATTAGGAGGAATTGGGAAATCAACAAATACGACAAATTTAACCTATCATTTAAGAAAGAATCATCCTAAAAAGTTCTCAAAAGTTAAAGAAAAAGAATTGGAAGCAACAAAGGGTGTGAGATCAATTATTTTGGAATTTTTAAGATTTGAGATTCTAAAGTGAAAGCGATGTTTTCGTGAAAATTATTTGGAAATTTGAAGAAAAAACCAGAAAAATATCGGCCTTGTTGTATCGGCCTAAAATGCCCGATACCGATAAACACGAAGCTGGCCGATAGGCCGATATGCTGATACTTATATCGGTATCGGTCGGTCCCTAACTATAAGTTGTTGCGACGGGTTCACCAAATCAAATTTCAACATTTTGTCTTCGACAACCATTCTACCTTCAGTGAATGTAGATGCAAATTATTGTATTAAAGTTTGGCTAACCTGCAAAATAGAAAATGTTACCGCTCTGTACATTTAATGCGAATGTATTATTATGATCGCAATGCTATTATTACGTTTCTAAATATTATGTATCCTCAGTCCATATTAGTATGGAATAGGTATAGTATAATCCAAGGATTTGTATTCCAACTTTTACAAATGTTGGAATGAGAAAAAAACAAATTTAAACAAATTTCAAGAACAGCGTTGCAATTTTTTCAGCAAACGGATTAAAAGTGTGCAATGGGTGTTGCACTAAATTATACTAAAGAATATTCTATGAATGTTGAAAAAAAAATTTTATTTTGTAGATGACGCAAAATCAAACTTTGATGTAATCTCGCCACATCAGGATTTCTCATTTGGAGCTCCATATGACTACAGCAGTGTACTACACTATGCTAAAACAGACTTTGCAAAACCTCAACTTATTACGGTTTCCCCTAAGGTAAACAACTAAATAAACACTGGTATTAAGGGTAAAGCATTGTGTTTTTATTGCAGAAATCAGTAGACATCGGATTGCGCGATCACTTGAGCTTTTGGGATGTCTATAAGATCCGTTGTATGTTCAAATGTACTTATTTTTGAAAAACATTTTAGCAAGTTTCCTTCCGAACTTTCTAATGGGATTTCTATACCTACATGCATCAGGTCCCGTCACTGCTGGTTGAAAGAATGANTATACCTACATGCATCAGGTCCCGTCACTGCTGGTTGAAAGAATGAAAGAATATGTGTTTTTTTAGATGAAGTTTAAGTGGTTTATCTTTAAAAAATTCGAAGCAATACCTACAAACAGATTAGCTTTGTACAAAATTTTCATAGGATTCAATCTAATTTAGCAGAATAATAAATATTTATTTTTCAAAGTTTAATCGTAACATTGTAAAACAGATGACNGATTCAATCTAATTTAGCAGAATAATAAATATTTATTTTTCAAAGTTTAATCGTAACATTGTAAAACAGATGACTTCGTACCCAACCCCTTTGTTTCCGAACACTTTGTTGCGAATGGCTTTGCTGTCCACTACTCCACTGGAAACCGTATTCGGGATAGATGCAAATAAACAATCTAAACAGTAAACAATAAGGAAGGAGTGTTTTTTTTTCAACCAGAAAATGTGAATCATATTTTCCAACATAATTCATCTTTTCTGCTTAGCTGTTACATCAGAGTGGTCAGGAAAGTAAAATTTTACAGGATAAACAGTTTGACAACATTTAGCTAAAGGCTTAGATGTAATTCCCTGATTGCCGATAAATGTGACTCAAAATAGCAGACTTATGTTTGCAACGAAAAATTCATAATAGGCTGCAAACATAGAGCAGCTTTTTGTAGTCTCCTGGAAGGCGCAAATGAACATTCAATTAGTTAACCTCATAAATATACCATTTGAAGTCAATACCTCTCAAATATGTGACGGTAAAAAGGTTGCTTTAGGCGCTCATGCTGTAGCCGGATAAGTGTGTCCCACCATCCCTATGTTCAGATTTATAGACTGTTAGTAACAGAATTTGAAATTTTTTAACATTTATTAATGGATATCAGCGTATTCTAATAAGAGCTTTACCTACAATTACAACCAATTAAAGCAAATAATGGTGATCCATTGATCGTCTCAGTCGAATGATATTCCCACCAATCTAATTCGGCAGCATATCAAACCTAAAGACACCAAAATTTATTTATTTTCCGACAAAGCAACAATAACTCTTGGAACATTCGCGGACAAATGACCTTAAGTATTTTCGTATGGTATGAGTATAACAGCAAGATTTTCCTCTGCTACAGGATTTCTCTTGACAACACTCAATCTATATTCGAGAATACGTCATTTAGCGGGAAATCACCGCCAAATACTCCAGTTTGTAAAATACCATGTATGTGAAATTATGACTAATAATAATATGGGAGATGAGAAGCGGAATTTCCAGCCGTTCCGTAATCACTTCCATTATATAAATTCATCAGGGAATTCTAGTTTTTATGCATTGAACAATAATCTGACCCTATGTCTGTAGAAGTTTCGCCTCAGTTGGCTTTCTGGATCAAATACAAAATTTTCTGCAATTGATGTATTTGGTAATTGCGCAAATGGATATACTATTGGAATTTCTTAGTCCTCCTGTAGCCACCATGGCTATGTCATGTTACCTTTAGTCCTCGTTGCATGAGGCTAAATGATTTTGATCATCGCCATTTCCAACCCAATTTTCACTTTCATTACTACTCAGCCAAGCTATTTACAACATTTTTTGTATGAGCGTCATCAGTTTTTAGTGAATGTACTGCTTATGTGGACCCAAACTTATAATATTAAATGAACAGTCGGGTTTAATGACCATGAAACCATATCTTGTGGTCTAGCCTTTCACTTCACCGTCGAGAAACATGAACCAGACTCTGGTTACCAGAGTCTATTTTGTTGAAAGAGTCAAGTTAATTTGACAAAATGCGTTTTGAACAAATAGAGGATTGAAATTTTGAATTACTGGCACAACGATTTTGCTATTTTTCCTTGGTACAGCGAACAAAATTAGACAATTGTGAAGAATCTAATTTTCTATTATTCTACATCCATTATTACAGCTTTTCTAAATCGTAAGTAAATACCAGCAGCGTACAATGTTGTAGACATTCTATACTCCTTTCTCGATATGTTTTCTGCTGAATTAATTCTTGGTTAATTTGGGTGGTGAGGTAGCAGACTGGGGAAAAAGGAAATAATTGAACCAAGAAAAGTCAAAAGCATAGAATGTTATGAACAAAACTTTAAATTTAATATTTGTTTATTATTCGGCATTAATGAACAACGGCGTTTATGCACCAAATTTCCTGGTAATTAAACGTTTGTCATACCCGAAGCCCATTGAATATCGATCACCAAATATTGATATTTTAGCTACAAGCGGTTGATACGCTAAAGCCAAGAATCTCTGAAATCAATGATTGATAGTTCATTGTACAAACTGTTGATCCTTCAGGAAAGTTTTATACTTATCTTCGGCACCTTAGCATCAATAATTCGGTTAGCCTATAGGTGGCTTGGTCGAAGCAAAGCACCGTCCGCTGATTGTATCAGCCGATTGCTTCCTAACTAATCAATTAAAAAAAAATATTAACACTATTCCAATGGGTTGATTCATTGGTCTGATACAATCAGCGTACGTTGCTTTACTTCTACCGGTGGCCAAAAATGGGCGTTTTGGGCACGCCGTACTTTCCGTACCCCATGCCTTAAGAAAATATTATTGCCGTATCGTACCCGTACCCCGTACCTAAAGGTACGGCGTACCTACCGTACCCGTGTCTCATTCAGTAGATGGGCCATACCGTACCCGTACCCCGTATCTTACTCAAAAATTGGTCCGTACCGTACCGTATCCCGTACCCAGGTACGGCGTACCTGCCGTACCCCATACTTTATCTTAATAATTAAATCTGGTAAGTAACTTAATAAAAATTTTATGTTTTTGTGACCATAGTTGTTAATTGTCAAAGCTCTATTTATTAATCAAATTTATAGGATTATTCCAAAAACAGAAATAATTGTAGAAGAATTATGGCTTATGTCACATAAATAAATTTAACTTTCGGGAGCTTAATTGACTCATGGTCAGGGCCAGGTCAGGTCAAATAAATTGCCGTTATATAAAGCTATATAAAGCTAATCACACTTGGAACATGCACCAGCTGAAATCGATATCCAGGTTTCAATCGAAATCGAAATTTAACACCCATAAGTAATCGAAGTTGAATAGTGAAAAATTTGGTATATTTGAATTCCAAATCGAAAATTCGGTTTATTTGCCATCCAATCTCAAAGTCAAAATCCGCCAACCGATCGAAGAAGTCATCAATTAAGTCTAGGTTGCGTATGGATTTTGACAGAAAGTAAATTTTTTAGTTATTGAAAAATGGTGGTGCGTATTGAGTAAATATTACTTGTAAATTAAATAAGTATTGGAATAGAGGAATAAACCGGGTATTGTACATTGGATGATTGTGAAAACTCATCTTACAAATCAGAATGGTATCATGAAATCTATGAATAACAGTGAAATTGAAATTATAATTTCGGTTGTGAATGTTTCAAATTCTTAATTTTAAGTTAGAGAAAAGTTACAAATGTGTGACAAACTTGGTCAGGTGAGTAACTATGAGATGTTAAGTTAGAGTAGGTGAGGAGGTACTCGAAATTCCTCTCATTTCATAAAATAACACATTTTGAGTTTGCCTCCACTTGTCTGCAATTCGCACCATATCCTAGCGTATCGTACCCGTACCTCGTACCCAAAGGTACGGCGTACCTACCATACCCGTTCCTCATTAAGTAAGTGGTCCGTACCGTACCCGTACCCCGTATCTGGTTCTAAAATTATCGCCGTATCGTACCGTACTCGCACCAAAGGTACGGGGTACGCCGTATGTACGGCGTATCTGCCGTACCCAAAGGTACGGCGTATCCAAAAGGCCCATGTGTGCCGGTGGCTCTTACCTTTGCTACAATGTATTGTTTCAAACAGTACAAAATCCTACTGCTCTGGGAATGAATTGTCCAATAAACAGCTAATACCTATGTATTGTTGGGCTCATTTTCATTATTTATTTGTCCTTATGTATTCACAAATTTGTTCCACGGTTTTATTCGTTGATCTATACATGCCGAATGGTTCGGTTTACATAATAAAAATTTCTACAAACGACACCGTAAATAATCTTTATGAGCAATAATATACGTCATATGCTTTTGTTGGTATTACGGTTTTTACAAACGGAACAACGTTACATCTCTAACACTAATATCAACGGCCAGCTGGTGCAGCGAAAGTAATTATTCAGTGGAAGCTCAAAATGAAATAGTTACCTTCAGAGGAGTAAAAGGCATTTTATTTTATTTTTCTCTGAATGGAAAAAATTAGAGTTGGGTGTGAAATTAAAGTCGAGGCCACTTGCAAATAGCACGATACAACTTGCAGTCTCAAGGACTAAAGTTCGGCAATTGGAAGTTTTCCGCTCAATTCATACGGAATAATTCCCTTTGTATTTCCTTCAAAATAATTTCTATGAATTACAGTGAGCGGAAAATCTCCATTTGCCGAACTTTAGTCCTTGAGACCGCAAGTTGTGTAATGCTATCTCCGAGTGGCCTCGACTTTACATCAAGAATTTTGGAGATTAAGCAAATTTAGGAAATAACTGAATTCAGGTGTTATGAAATTTACGTGTTACAAACTAATCTTGTCCAATTTGGATGGCAAAAATTACAAGTGGGTGTCAGCAATTTTGTACTTGTAATTTTTGTTATTTTGTGTCAGTAAAGTGCGTCAGCTATTTTGAAGAATTTGTCAATTTTAGAAACACTGAATCCGGGCACAAAGATGATACACGGTTGGAAACTCAGAATTCGATTACAGTTGTAAATAATTTTTACAATGTATTGTGAATGGAAATTTCAAAAAAGTACGATAGTACAAAACTTGCTATTTATCTCATTATCTTTAGTTAGTCTAGCTTTTAAGCTACTGGAGGCATAGGTAGGAAAATGCTTCTTCAGAATGTGACATGTTTAAAAACAACCCGAATTCGGGCATTTCCAAAATTGACAAATTTTTTTAAATTTTTGATGTAATTTGACACAGTTCTTTTACCATCCAAATTGGTGTATATTAGTTGTTAGCCTGTAATCGCCATAATGCCCATATTCTTTCTAAATTAACAAATTCTTCAAAATTTGTGGCGTGCCTTGAAATCCGGTTGTAATTTTCCCCATTTAAATTGGTGGAGTTTAATTTTTAACGTATAGATTTTATGATCAGTGTATTTCCTTAATCTAAAAATTCCCAAAACTGATGTAATTTCACACCCAATTCTATTTTTCTCATCCGAAAATGTCAAGAATAAATTAAGGTGAAAGGTATTAGTTTTTAGGTGGTTAGCTTCTACTGTGTCATTATTTTCGGTTCTTTTTTCTTCCAGTTGGCTGTTAGATTAGGGATAGTAGTGGATACAAACTTCTTGTAAAATTTTGGCTGACCTGCCCAAGCCAGGATTATAAATACGGATACAGTAGATTGAAAATGTGACTTTTTTAACAAATCTCTGACTCAATTATGATTAACACCCAATTTGTTTATAGTCTNTTAGTTTTTAGGTGGTTAGCTTCTACTGTGTCATTATTTTCGGTTCTTTTTTCTTCCAGTTGGCTGTTAGATTATGGATAGTAGTGCATACAAACGTCTTGTAAAATTTTGGCTGACCTGCCCAAGCCAGGATTATAAATACGGATACGGTAGATTGAAAATGTGACTTTTTTAACAAATCTCTGACTCAATTATGATTAACACCCAATTTGTTTATAGTCTNGGTAGATTGAAAATGTGACTTTTTTAACAAATCTCTGACTCAATTATGATTAACACCCAATTTGTTTATAGTCTAAAATGACAATAATGACAGTAATTTTGATACCTATTTCTAATATCTCCAATCCAAATTGTCAAATTTCAGTTGATATCCAGGACTCTTGACAGTGCCCAGATTCGGGTACTTCTCAGATTGTGAAAAACTCCAAACTACGTGACGGAATTTAATACCCATGTAAGAAAAATTAGGCTCAATGTATCCAATCACGGCCACGGATCATGAGCAACTGTAATATATTTCAGTGAGTCAAAAATATGTACAAATACGATTGTATAAATTTTCCTACAACCCATTCGTATCTTTTTTTAATTGGTCAAACATAACCTTTAACCCGTAATAATCATAATGCCCCTAGTCGCATATTATATAAATTCACATTCTCTGCTAAATTTATCATATAAATCATACTCATTACATGAATTGACACCAAGTCGTAATTTTTCCATCCAAACTGGTAAAGCATAGTTTTTAACACGAAATTTTCATAAATGGCAGGATTCGGCTATTTTCTAAATTCGCAAAATCTACATAATCATTGATGTAATTTCGTACTGTATACTAATTTTCCCCATCCNGGCTATTTTCTAAATTCGCAAAATCTACATAATCATTGATGTAATTTCGTACTGTATACTAATTTTCCCCATCCTACGACGTCAAAATAAATTACTTATTAAACGTCTTACTCCATTGAAGGTCCACGATTTTGTTTTGTGTTTCTACGGTGTATATACTTGCACTATCGTTTCTGATCCACTTGCCCTTTACAATTAGGAGTAGTGATGACTTTTGGTTGCAAACGAATTATATCAGCTACCTACTGTTGAAACATAAGTTACTTACGAGTCATACTTCATATCCGAAACGTTGATAACTCAGCATCGTACGTATTAGGCATCATCAACCTATAGCTTATGCACCAGTTTCCGACTGTTGATATCATGGATCTTGCCATTCTTTCCTTTACTGTTGCGCATGCTCAATTTCCCATTTTATTTATTCTGGCACTTAGCATTCTCTTGTGCCTTTTGGTTTTGCTCTCGCGTTTGTATATCCTGTCTCCCTTGCCTCTCTTCCCACCTATTTTTGCTATCTCGTCTGTTTCTCTATTACCTACAGTTATTGTTGCCGTTTACTTTCATATTGTTTTTCGATTTCTCTTCATCTTATAAGCCATGTGCTCTTGACTCTCATGTCTTTCTTGCATCAGACTTCATGGACATTTTAGTCCCATATTTTTTCGTGGAATGGTTTAGTCCACGAGTGATTAAATTTGTTGGTACGGTTCAATTTATAATGACTCAGAGCTGGTGGCAAAAGAATAGCATTTAACACTAGCAAATTTCTCAAATGCGGTAAGATTACTTAATTCTTTTTTCACAACATCGAATTCCCCAGACATTAGTATTTATAATAATGATGAAGGAATTTCAGACAAACTAGTTTTCGGAGGAAAAATATTTTTTATAAACAATAAGTTTACATTATATAATTATACACTATGAATCTTTTATTACTTAGTATTTCGCAAAAGTCTGAAGGTGAGTAGCCCGAAATTACTTAATTGGCGTGCCTGAAAACTAGTGGTCTTTGGTCATGCTAATTACTCCAGTACTAATCATAAATAAAACTTTTATGAAGCATTGTACAAAATATTTAGTACACACGTTTAAGGAAGTTTTAAGTGTAAAAATTTTTTAAATAACGATATAAAAATAGCGATTTATTATTTTTTGGTAATATAATTTTTGAAACCGTGTTTTTATTGTCTTCTGAAAAGTGAGGACTTCTTACATCGGACCTTGACCCAATCTCACAAAGTTATGTATATGTTTATTTTAAATTAAGAAAAAATTTCAGATAGGCAATTTCCATTGAAGGTCGACGATATGTTGACTGATGAATAAAAACCAAACGTGAACTNAAAAATTTCAGATAGGCAATTTCCATTGAAGGTCGACGATATGTTGACTGATGAATAAAAACCAAACGTGAACTGACGAACACGTGAATTAACCAAAACGTAAATTGTCCAACGTGTGAATTGAGCAAAAAGACGAAAATATAACTTAAAAAAATTTTGAGTTATGATTTTACTGCTGACATATCAACGGTGTATAGTATAATTTAGTACCCTATACTTCTAAACTTTTTTTGAAACAAATACTNTACTGCTGACATATCAACGGTGTATAGTATAATTTAGTACCCTATACTTCTAAACTTTTTTTGAAACAAATACTGTCTAACAGAAAATACTCCAGGATCCAATCCTCGAGAGTTCCAAAATTTTAAACGCTTACTTTCTCCAACAAAAAATATTGGCCAAATGTCTTTGAATGTCTTTGAATAGTAGGTGAACTGGAAGTTCACCTACTGCATTGTAGTTTTGTTACATAAAAATTTTATTTTTATTTTTAACTTGCACTTTTTTACACTGAACATACATTAACCATTACTGAACATTACACTGAACTTTACATTAAAAATTATGACCAATTTTATGTAATTTTTTTTGAAATATTCACACTAATCAAATAAATAATCTAAAATAGGGCTGAGAAATTCTCAATGTTGTTTAGAAAATGATAAACTAAGGTTGAGTTACTCGAAGTTTGGAAGCAAAAAAAAAACCTGTTTTTCTACGACAATACATTAACCATATTTGAATATAAAATGAAACAAAGCCAGGTAGTCGATTACTTATATAATAATTAAAAGCAGTATAATTTTAAGTATAAGACATAGTGTTTGTGTGTACTTTTTGTACCTTTTGGAGACAGTATAAAACAATAGTAAATATAATGTTTTTAGTATTTTGTATTGCAATTTCACTATCTATATTCCGANTACTGCTGACATATCAACGGTGTATAGTATAATTTAGTACCCTATACTTCTAAACTTTTTTTGAAACAAATACTATCTAACAGAAAATACTCCAGGATCCAATCCTCGAGAGTTCCAAAATTTTAAACGCTTACTTTTTCCAACAAAAAATATTGGCCAAATGTCTTTGAATGTCTTTGAATACTAGGTGAACTGGAAGTTCACCTACTGCATTGTAGTTTTGTTACATAAAAATTTTATTTTTATTTTTAAGTTGCACTTTTTTACACTGAACATACATTAACCATTACTGAACATTACACTGAACTTTACATTAAAAATTATGACCAATTTTATGAATTTTTTTTTGAAATATTCACACTAATCAAATAAATAATCTAAAATAGGGCTGAGAAATTCTCAATGTTGTTTAGAAAATGATAAACTAAGGTTGAGTTACTCGAAGTTTGGAAGCAAAAAAAAAACCTGTTTTTCTACGACAATACATTAACCATATTTGAATATAAAATGAAACAAAGCCAGGTAGTCGATTACTAATATAATAATTAAAAGCAGTATAATTTTAAGTATAAGACATATTGTTTGTGTGTACTTTTTGTACCTTTTTGAGACAGTATAAAACAATAGTAAATATAATGTTTTTAGTATTTTGTATTGCAATTTCACTATCTATATTCCGANTGAGACAGTATAAAACAATAGTAAATATAATGTTTTTAGTATTTTGTATTGCAATTTCACTATCTATATTCCGAACAAGAGCAGAAATTTACTCCGAAGATGAAACTCAAGCCTTAAGAAATGTGAGTAAATTTTCGAAANCACTATCTATATTCCGAACAAGAGCAGAAATTTACTCCGAAGATGAAACTCAAGCCTTAAGAAATGTGAGTAAATTTTCGAAACGTTTATAAAATAAAATATATTTTAGTAATAATTAATGTAGTTTACAATTTCAATTTCATATCATTCCCAGTTGCAATGATACCCGGATGACCAAATAAGTTAAAATTTTGTGTGCAACATTGATATGGTCATCATAACCAGTTCTTAGGTTCATAAAAAATTTTTATTTTTGTTATTGTTGTATAATTGGTAGATTTTTCCATTGGTCGAGCAACACCTCTATCGAGATTACATGTATTCNACGTTTATAAAATAAAATATATTTTAGTAATAATTAATGTAGTTTACAATTTCAATTTCATATCATTCCCAGTTCCAATGATACCCGGATGACCAAATAAGTTAAAATTTTGTGTGCAACATTGATATGGTCATCATAACCAGTTCTTAGGTTCATAAAAAATTTTTATTTTTGTTATTGTTGTATAATTGGTAGATTTTTCCATTGGTCGAGCAACACCTCTATCGAGATTACATGTATTCTAGTACATACTTGATTGCATTTTTACGAGTTTGTAAATTAGATATAAATTCAGCAAAAGAAATGATTCTCAAGGTGAGTTAGTGAAAATCGATAGAAGGTAATAAATTTTTTCCAAAAATATTATTTCTTAAAAGAAATTTTTATTCTAGACTATGAAATGGCGGAAAGATCACAAAATTGATGAAATTATTAATGAAGAGTTACAAGTTGAAAAGGAATTACCCTATTACTTGAGTGAAATCGATAGAGAAGGTAGACCGGGTGAGTTTAAAAATTTCAATAGGGTGAAAAAGCTGGTTAACATTCAGGTCACTAGAGTCGCTTTTCACTTTATTTTCCTTTTTGTTACGTTTTGATTCCTTTTCAATTTTTAATTTTCATTTCGATTTCTTTTACATTTCGGCAGTGTACATTACCTTCGTTTATGAGAAAGTAAAGAAATGGACAATTTTCAGCACTAAATACTATATAAGGATACTAAATGTGAAAAAAAAATGAAATTTTTCTTTACATTTAAATATTTTCCCATGCATTTATAGAACCGACAAACAGCATGGAAAACAGTAGGGTAAAAACTACAGGTTGATACGGAGAGGATATTGTTAACACAATTTTGTTTGTGTAAATGGATATAAATTATATTTTAGAAAAGTTTATTTGTCAACTCCTGACACATGTTGAATTTAGACTTTTGTCTCCAAAGAAGGAGAACTGTTTCGCTAGCAAGAAAAGTTAATCCGATTTTGTTGGAACTTAAAATTAATGGAATTATTAATTTTCTGATGTCTTGAGGGTATGCTAACAGAGCGCAATCAGGAAGTGGGCAGTTCCTTTACGTTTTCAAAAATTGATTCATGACGAAAAGAAAGCATTATCCTTCACTCAATTTAAAAAAATAAAAATTTAATTAGAAAATTTTTCACAGTATTAAATAAATATTTCAAAATTATTTAATTAGGACAGGTTGATCCAAAATTTGTGATCAGCCTGTACATAAACCAATTTTGCTTGCTTTCTCAAATTTCTTACAATATGTACCGTGTCTCTAGCTTTTAAATAACAAATCTATAGTTTTGCCTAGTGTTAAAAAGTTTTTGTTAAAACTGAAAACAAAATGAAACAAATCAAATTGGTAACCTAACCATTTGCAAACTGAAAGAAGATGTCACAAAATTTCCAAAGTAAAGGGATATTATGCTCTCATGTATAACATATCACCAACTTGTAGGTCTTGCTACGGATAGAAAAGTTTGGCAAAGAACATTCCATGTACAAATTGACCTGGGACCTCCAGTTAGTCACTTAATTAATTTACATTATATTTCTATTTACAATGTCATAAATTGTTGAATTAACAATTTTAAAGGGGTCATTGTAATGGTATATTCAAAATTTTAGCGAAATCTATCAGATCCTTCTATCCCCGACGATGTTAATTTTGGTGACCTCTGGAAGTTAATGCTCTATTTCTACACACTATTATTTCATTTGAACGTTGTTCAGAAAGTCAGTCAAAATGATTACAAAATTTTATTGAAATCTGTCAGATCCTTCTATCCTCCACAAAGTTAACTTTGGTGACCTATAAGACTAGCTCAGGTAAAGCACCAATTTTTGGTGTACTTGGTATTGAAAAATGTATTTGGTATGGGGAAATATCGCTCTTTAAGAGCAACGCTGAAAAGACTAAACTAATATATGACCCGAATTCTACCCCAAGTAAGTGCCAAATGGTTCTTATAGAACACTAAACATGCGTATTCTCGACTTTTTACCGTCTTATTCTCAGACAGTTTGGACAATTAAAGCAGAAATGTAACTATAAGCAATTATATCATTTGCGTGTCGAAGTAGAACAAATAAAATAAATTTTCATAATTTTAAACAAGAAGTTAGCAAGATGAGAAAGCTTTTAACAAACAGTGACCAACACCACAATAGTAGTACCAATATTGATCTCTTCTCTTCATTTTGCTTATCTGGCGTTTGTAGCATGTAAAAATGAGTAGCAACCCGTAAACACCGCGAACACTGATCAAAGAACACAGCCGTGAGTCTGTAAAGCCAAATAGAGACGCCTAGAAATAGCATTAGCCGAAAATTTAGGTTCAAAAATACTCTGCGATGAGCACTAACTAGATATACTTGACATGATAGGAAGAATCCTAAAACAGCGGAAAAAGACGCGAGTTTGTACAGTAAAATAGAGACGCCTAGAAATAGTATTACCCGACAAAGTTAGGTTCCAAAATCACTCTATAATGAAAAGTAACTTGAAATTGTTAACTTAATATAAAATAATCTGAATGAAGTGGAAAGAGACGTGAGTTTATAGAGCTAAATAGAGACGCCTAGAAACAGAATTAGCGGGAAAATTTAGGTTCCAAATTATTCTATGATGACAATTACCTTAAAATGCTTCACATAATAGCTAAACTCCGCAAGAAGCGGAAACAGACTTGTNGCTAAACTCCGCAAGAAGCGGAAACACACTTGCTTGAAGAGCCAAATCTGATACATTTCTCTGACAAGCTTAATAAACCTGAACATAAATTTTTTTTGTCCTACTAATAGATAAATCTGAATCATATACTGTCTCATTCAGGGTGTGTACTTGATATGATGTTTTATAACACTAAAAGATCGTAACAAAAATCTAGTATAGTAAAAAATATCGTAGACAAAAGCATCCTATGACAATAAATTTTGTTCAAAGTACAACGCAAATCAACCATCGTTATTCCATTACCTTTATACTATTCATTTACATTTGAACTCATGTTGCTAGTTTATGTATAATAACCAACTTACTGATACATGCAGGATAAACTTATTCATAATTATAATTACTACCTTTCTGCCCTTTTACATTTTCTTTAGTGCGTTGGAAGCTGCACGACAGTCTATCAAGTGCAAAGTTTATCCTAATCCAAAATTGTACTGAAGTTAAGCACTTGTACCACCCAACAAGGCTTCCGTTTATGTAGTTCATTTAGTTCCTCAGGTCCATTAATATTAACGCTAAGACTCAATAATATTTTACATACAAGAAAGACTGAACATAGTGAGTCAATATATTGGATGTACAGTAAAATTAAAAACTAACTAGTGTTATATTCATTTTAAGAAAATGAAAGTGAATAAAAACCAAACTAAAATACATAAACAATAATATCAATTAGTTGTTTTATAATTGGTTTCAATATTTGTTTAATACTTAGTCACTAGATATTAGTAAATAAGACAATTTGGACTTAGATAAGCGAATACTTTTGGCAATTTTTGTTTACAATATTAATGTCTACTATGTTTTCCTGCACGATATATTTCCTTATGTTTTTTTGTCATATGAGTTATGTTTTATGTCATACAACCTATTTTACCATGTGACCATTTTGATTACAATCTTTCTGTTAAGATGTTCTTGCAAAAATCTTTTTGTTTACAATTAGTTCACGTGCTACCCATATACTCGCGAAAAAAGTGATTATGAAGGAAAACACTAGTATCATCATCAAATAATTATGGCTCCAAATACAAGCAACGGCAGGATTAGACTGACATGCTGAAACCTAGATATTGCTTAAATGTTATTTGGCAATACTGAAATTTAAAGAGAAAACAAAATAAAATGATATATGTGTATTCTTTTAGTCTTTAGTGTCAAAGTTGGACAATGGGACGTTCGGAAGTTAGCATTGAATGGGAGAGCATCTGAAGTCTACCGGGCTGGGTTGAAAATGGTGGAGATCGTCGCAAATAAGATAAGACATTTAGCAAAGCAACATCCATCCAAAAACATCACTCAAACAACGTCAATTGTCGACTTGAACGGATATTCGTGGAAAGTTCACGCTTGCTCTGAATGTAAGGATAATTGCAGGGGATTTAAACCAATATTCGCTAACAAATTTATTTCCATCGTCTAGTGATAAAACAAAGATATAACAACATGGGCAAAGCCATCGGGCACGAAAATATATTTGAATGATTGTTGTTAATGTAGTAATGTGAAAGGTAAATTTTTACCCCATAAGTTGAATATTGAAAAAAAAATATTCTTAAAATTTGTTCGTCAAAAAAGCTTAACTTAAATAACCGTCATCGATAGTAAAGTCAGCCGTAAACCCAAATTGGGTAACTAGTACGGTCCAATATGCCATTGTATAAATCCAACGAAGGATACATAGTCACAAAACCTNCCCAAATTGGGTAACTAGTACGGTCCAATATGCCATTGTATAAATCCAACGAAGGATACATAGTCACAAAACCTCATTCGGAGTCACAGAAACAATGCGGAGTTCAATATGTATAAAACAATTGTANTTAATGTAGTAATGTGAAAGGTAAATTTTTACCCCATAAGTTGAATATTGAAAAAAAAATATTCTTAAAATTTGTTCGTCAAAAAAGCTTAACTTAAATAACCGTCATCGATAGTAAAGTCAGCCGTAAACCCAAATTGGGTAACTAGTACGGTCCAATATGCCATTGTATAAATCCAACGAAGGATACATAGTCACAAAACCTTATTCGGAGTCACAGAAACAATGCGGAGTTCAATATGTATAAAACAATTGTATCGTTCGAATTTTATTTGGTGCATTCTAAGTCATAAAAACTGGTAAAACTTGTGTTTATTGAAAATATTGCGAAAACAAAAATATGGCAACACTATAAATAGTCGTAGAATTTGTCCGAAATACCGTTTTTAAAAACCAGGTAGATAGAAACTATCATTTTGCACAATTATATTTACACAAATATATCTATTAAATCAATAAATATTGGTGACAGAAGGACAGATACACATTTGACTATAATGCCATCTTACCACTCTTTTAGTTTATGGGTAATAACCATGAGGAAATGCAAAGAAAAGGAATTTGAAATAGATATTGTTGCCGTAGCTCAAAAATATGCNTTTGCACAATTATATTTACACAAATATATCTATTAAATCAATAAATATTGGTGACAGAAGGACAGATACACATTTGACTATAATGCCATCTTACCACTCTTTTAGTTTATGGGTAATAACCATGAGCGAAATGCAAAGAAAAGGAATTTGAAATAGATATTGTTGCCGTAGCTCAAAAATATGCAAAAAAAATGTCAGTGAAAGTTTCAGTGGTCACAAGTAAAGAAACTAATAAATAACCACTATGAAGCCCCATTTATGAAGTAGCCTCTGAAAACGGTTTGAGGTATAAACTGCTTTCTTAAATGAAGATGGGATTTAAGTATTTGTCTTGTAGAAGAAGAGCCAAAAAAAAATCATGAGCGGATTAGTTATGGTCACCATTTGTCATCCCCAGTCAGTGTCATTTTCTCTATAGCTCTTGAGTTGTTGCTGGTACTGAAGTAAACTCCATTAGTCAATTTTAATTCGGTTCATGTAATGAGCTATGCGTGATGAGAGGATATATTACTACAATCCAACTAGTGTTTTGGGACGACTGGAAGTCACTTTTGACCCATACTATTTGCTGGAGAAAGGGGTGCTCCAAAATTTATTGCCAGTAAGACTCCTTAAAGCAAATTTTTTTAGATGATACTGTTTACATGTTTCAGAAAAGTTATGCGAATGTAGAGAGGAGAATTTTTTTAATCAAGTCTCTGTGACATCTAGAAAAAAAATTACGATTTTTTGAAAATTGTAATTTCGGAATATTCGTTTGGGACACCTAACTTCGCATGTACATTGTCCCAAAAAAATGTTCCAAAATTACAATTTTCAAAAAATCGTAACTTTTTTCTAGACGTCACAGAGACTTGATTAAAAAAATTCTCCTCTCTACTTTCGCATAATCTTTCTAAAACATGTAACCAGTATCATCTAAAAAAATTTGCTTTAAGGAGTCTTACTGACAATAATTTTTGGAGCACCCCTTTCTCCAGCAAATAGCATGGGTCAAAAGTAACTTCCAGTGGTCCCAAAAACACTAGTTGGACTGTATTTAGAATATGATTAGCACAATTATTATCTATTATGTATACAGTGTGTTCAATTAAGAAGGCGAATTTTGAGAAATGATTTTGTGAATAATTCAAACTTGGTTTTATGTCACACTTTTACACACATTATGAACTGCTCAAGCTACTAAAAGCCGTTACTACGAAAGTTTCGTTAAATTATCTTAGTTTTAAAAGTGGTACAGTTTTGTGACAGTTTTGAAAATTCTAGTCGCGGATTTTCGCCTTTTTTTTTGAACACCCTGTACATATGACCAAAAAAAAAACGACATACACCGGGTGTTCCAACAAAGAGAAAGCTGAGCCTAAACTATACTCTTGACGACAGTAAAAGCTGACTTATATAATATACATAATTTTACGAAGTATGGATAATTTTTTTGCGAACTAACAAAGGGTTTGTCTTGTTAAAAATTAAAACCCATGATTCAGTGTTGCACAAAAAATGTTTAATTAAGAAGTGAAAAATGAAGTTGCAAAGTGGCTATAACAGTGCCGTCTTACTGAATACGAAATATGTAATATGAATATGTAATAATTCGTTTTTTTATTCATTCCATTTAGTTCATATGTCACACATCACACCATAATTAAAAATCTAAAGTTTAATTTCTGTGTGTGGCAGTGTAATGAAACATTTCTTATAAATTTCTATCTGGATTTACTATTTAAATAAAAAATTTAACATCTCAAAACAAAAACGAACGTGTATTATTACAAAAGCCAAAACGACCAGAAGTTCAAAAACGACTATTTGCTCACCTTATGCAAATATATATTTTTTGTTGCAACTTGTTAAAAAATTTTTTTTTGAAAGTAAACTCAATTGCTGAAAGTTTCAACAATTTTTAATTGAAGTTGGTTATCTTGAAGAGTTAGCTGAAAATCATTTAATTCCAAGTATAAATGAGAAATGATTGTTTTACTGCCTCTAAAAATTTAACGATGAGTCGTAATTGAAAACGTAAGTATAAAAAAAACAATTTTTTGAGGAAGTAACAGTGAATTTTTATATAACAGGTATCACAATGTTCACAAAAATGCTAAGCGACATGGAAGCCCATTGGCCTGGAATATCGGCTAAGCTATTCTTCATTAATAGTAAGTTATTATATACCAAAAGATTTCAGCGCCGGCCACACCAACGGCAAAAAGTACACCGTAAAAAAAACTCTTCACTTTGGACCAAAGTAAAAAATAACTTCAGAAGAAACACCACACTATTGCTATATTTCGATAACCTTTTTGCACTGCGACGTTACACAATTTTGTTATTTTTGGTGAAAAATTCCATCGCATTTACAGGTTGGTATGACTTCAATATCGTTGCAATGAGAAGCAAACAGAAAATTATTTGTTGATGCTTGCGCATTAACGCTCGAATTTTAGCGAACCAGATATTTGTGGTGGAACGCGCGCGTTGGAGAAGAACAGAGTTCATCCTGTGAGAGAAAACCTCTCTGAGTCTCGACGCTCAAAAAATGTTTGTATCAAGCCGAGATGCCAAGAGATTTATAATTGAAATTATCAACAATTGAAAATGCGATATTAGAGGGTAAAATTGCTAAGAGAGTTCAGTCCAAAATTACTAATTATTTTGTAAATATTTACTTAAGGAAAAGAATTGTTGGACGGACTGAGCGGTTAGTAAAAATTAATTTTGAAAAAATAAATTTTGTTTTACAATATACTTTTATAAGATCATCTTGCTCTTATAGGCGTTGTAAGGACAAACGATTATAAGATCAGGATTTCGAAGCACAAAATTGGGCTTTTATAACCATCGTGCACTGTAGTATTATATGTTTAAATCAGCTTCTACTATTAAGTTTGAAACACGAATGAAGTGATCTTTGTTATAATACTAAAATACGTGCAATTTCAGTGGTGTTAGCGATCGTAGAGCCACTATCTCTAAAACACAAAGTTCCATCTTTACAAAAATAGTAATAAAGATAGGGATGCGAGGAGTGTTATATCTACTATTATTTCTTGTTATTGTTGACTAAGGAAGTAACGGAAAATCCTGAAATTAAGGCACACTTGCATCATTTATACATTATATAGCTAAAGTACTCTATTCCAAATTACATTAACTATTGTTTTGGGAAGATTTTAATTTTCTGAGAAAGTCACATCGAAACTTCTATCTATACCAATTCGATTTTTAGATCGTATTTACTCTCTGACCCTGGGGGGATACTAATTATACTTGCTGATTTAATTATATTATTAGGCTGAAACGAGTTTAGAAAATTAAGATTTTATATCCGTAATTTTGACACCTGACTTCAAGTTACCCTTTCTACAACCAAAATTTTGTTTGAAAATGACACTATCTCACATCTGAAATAACATCCCTGACGGACTTATAATTGTCACTTCCCAATGTTCGAACAAAATATTTGTATGCAAGGATTCTCGCAGAGTCACTCTCATTTATGATGCCCAAGCGATTGAGGTTCTTTTAGTTCTTAGTGAAAATCATGAGTCTCGTGATTTGTACTACAATAAAAAATATGAATAATCAAAACCGGCTTCTTTATAGATGTTTGTTATCTCTAAAATATTTATCTTTAACTGTAAAACAAATGCTTAATATCATTGTATGCACTGAGCACTGTCCGAAAAGAGAATGAATATCTGATCTAATGTGGAAAAAGATAATAGAATAAAAAATTTAATTTCGTACCTCATATACCTTGAAATAATTAAGTTCACGAAGAACTACTACTATTTACTTTTTCCACAAGAGGTAAACAGAATAAAGTAGTGGTTGAGGTNTTGTATGCAAGGATTCTCGCAGAGTCACTCTCATTTATGATGCCCAAGCGATTGAGGTTCTTTTAGTTCTTAGTGAAAATCATGAGTCTCGTGATTTGTACTACAATAAAAAATATGAATAATCAAAACCGGCTTCTTTATAGATGTTTGTTATCTCTAAAATATTTATCTTTAACTGTAAAACATATGCTTAATATCATTGTATGCACTGAGCACTGTCCGAAAAGAGAATGAATATCTGATCTAATGTGGAAAAAGATAATAGAATAAAAAAAATTTAATTTCGTACCTCATATACCTTGAAATAATTAAGTTCACGAAGAACTACTATTATTTACTTTTTCCACAAGAGGTAAACAGAATAAAGTAGTGGTTGAGGTTTACATAATTATTGATCTAAAAGTAAACGAGAACGAGCGACATGAAGAATTCTCGTTATATTGTACTTTAACCTGTTTCGATATTCATGAATACTTAGCGTCAACATTAAGAAAATTGACAATTTAGCTGGGAAGCAAAATTACAGGAGATAGGTGATGCGAAAACCAGTACCATGAATTGATAATGATGAATCATCATCATCATTGATGATGATATTGCTACTACCAACTGAGTTAGAGCTTTCCATCAATAGTTTACTAATTCCAATTCTGAAGCATTTAGAATTGATTAAAAGGTTTATATTTCCTGAAGTTATACACTAACTAATTTGAGTTGTTCCTTAAGAGTTAACGTATAAACCTGTTCGGGGCTGTCATGGTTTTGATAATTTNTGATGAATCATCATCATCATTGATGATGATATTGCTACTACCAACTGAGTTAGAGCTTTCCATCAATAGTTTACTGATTCCAATTCTGAACCATTTAGAATTGATTAAAAGGTTTATATTCCCTGAAGTTATACACTAACTAATTTGAGTTGTTCCTTAAGAGTTAATTCCAGAATTCATGTTTGAAATTTTCTGGATACTGCTCTATGTTTCATGAATTGTGATTAATTTATGTTTGAGAGTTATATGTTTTCAAATTTTGGGTTTTGAAATGTTTTCCGGCAATTCGTCTTTTTTTATGATTTTTACTTTGAAACATGTTACACGCTAGATTCATTCTGTAACTTTGGTTTGGTTGCCTCACTGTTTCATGATGTTTAACGTATAAACCTGTTCGGGGCTATCATGGTTTTGATAATTCAACTGGAAAATATTATCTTTTTAGCATGCAACTTTTAAAACACCTAAAAGTTTATGATTGTGCGGAAATGGGTCTGCTACCCTAAGTATATTTTCCTAATCATACCTACTCAGCTTTTTTATATGATCGCAACTAAATGTTTTTATATTTTATCAACTGAATTTTTTTGTTACTAATGTAATTATAGTTTCCTCTGATACGAAAAATTTTTTGTTACAAAGGTTATTTTTGATGCTACTCAAATCAAATCTCCTTGTAATTATTTGAAATTTCAAATTTTGTGTTAATGCTGATTTCGATTCTTTCTATTTTGTGAAGTATTTTTAATCTATCCTGTGTAAAACGTAATATTGTTCAAAATAATACCAATTTACCATTGTTGCTTTTATGATAAACCCATTGCGTATTTATTTGACTCCACAAATGTGTCATGTCAAGGATTTCTCATTGGTTAACAAATTAATCTTCCTGGTTCACAGGATACGGTAACTGAAACCTAAAATTGACCCATTTTGCTATTTCTTGGTGTCCCTATTTGACTTAACAAAGCTACATCTCTTTTTATTTCATTATATTATATCGAATATATTTGATTGGTCCAAATTGATTTTGGGCCTAAAGTTGCTACTAATATTAAACTATCAATTACTAAAAATGCTCCTGTACAAAATCCCCAACTATTCGTCACAACCAAAATTTTAAAAGTAGAATACTTGGAATCTTCCAAAGTATAATAATTTTCATTAAAGAATTAATTGTAATTGCCACACCAAAAACGGGTAAAATAATGTGTCGGAGTAGGAATTTTAATTTCCCGTTCTCAGTTTGGCTTACCAGAAAAATAAGCAAATTTAATCTTCTTCTACAAAACGTACTTATAAAGAAATTCATTCTGGGCACATTTTGGTGTGGCCTGCACCTTACAGAAGTTTNCCAAAAACGGGTAAAATAATGTGTCGGAGTAGGAATTTTAATTTCCCGTTCTCAGTTTGGCTTACCAGAAAAATATAGCAAATTTAATCTTCCTCTACAAAACGTACTTATAAAGAAATTCATTCTGGGCACATTTTGGTGTGGCCTGCACCTTACACAAGTTATAACTCTATCTGGCTTTATATAAATTTTTTTTTGTATTTTTCAGGTCCTCGGATTTTCGAAGGTTAGACATTCAAAAGTTTATCACAATCCGTTTATTGTTTCATATATATTTTGGAAAAATTTAGTGGCCATAACGGTTATCAAGTCGTTTTTGGACGAATCAACGAAAAACGGAATTATCACATTTGGGTAATTTAAAAACTTAATAAAGCGCTCTTCATATTCCAACGGTTTGTGAGAAAAATTTAGTCTATGCCTCCTTGAGAGACTAAATAAGGATTTGGGTTTTTATGGAAATACCACGCACGAAAATATAGCATGAAACATACAGCGTCTGAATCACCCTTGCCAATTAGTCTTTATCGTATTCTGCTTTATTGCGAATTCAATCATAATTCTGCATGTTATTCTAGTGGTTTCAAAGTGTAACATATTTTATTATACCGAAATATTTATGACTAGTTTCTCCATTAGGGGATTGCAAATTTAGCATTACTTTTGCCCGCCGCACTGTATGATTGACCATAATGTTTACACAAAAATCTCGAATCAAGCAACATGTAAGCGGAACACAATATGCTTCAATTTGCGTGCCGCTTGTCCACCTTGGGGGCATCAGAGATCAACCATTTTCTATAGGTGAGCAAACTACTTGTAATCATTACATGTAATCGGATTACGCAGTATAACTATGGATCTGTAACTGATAATTTGTAATTGTTGTTTACGTAAAGCAGAAAGTACTTTGCGACTTGTGGTTCATCTTCATTAATTATTCAAAATTCTTGAATAAATTTTCTTATTGGTATTTACGATTTCCCCTACAGTTTGTGGAAAGCTTTGATTTTTTATCAAAACTTTGATATACAGTGTGATTGTATATGTGATACGTGCTTTTGAAAAATAATAATTCGCGCTAGGAATGACTGATTGTGATTATCCATACGTTGTTTTAAAGCTAGAAGCATAGAAGGATTGTTAAAATTTATGCGGCAACTCAGGTCAACGATTTTGATATTAAAATTCCTGTCAATAAACAAAAAGGCAACTTTATCATTAAGTTGGCATGGGAGATTTCTGATTGATGTTTAACAAAACAACACTTAGCAACCCTATTTATGCTTTGATACTTAAATTAATTATTCAGTTACATACGGTTTGAATTTTAAAATTAAAATTTGGTAGTTGGAACTCCGTTCCCTATGCATTTTTGAAGACGGATTTGTAGGGGATTAGTAGTGGCGTGACACATAGTTTGGGGAATATTCTCATGATAACATAACTTCATACTTTCCATTAGTTAAAACATTGTTGTTGGTCAAGTTCTGTATACGATAACTTTCAAATATCACCATAAAAAGTAGTTTGGTGGTGTGAGGTCAGGGCTTTTTGGCTTGGATCATTTAGTCCAATCCAATTTCTACCCCAAACTTCATTTAAGTACACGAGTATCAACAATACCCAATGAGGTGGAGCGTCATCTTGTTGCCAAATGACCTCTTCATATCTGTCTAATGTTACTAGCGCTGGCATCATGTTAACATATCCAGCTAAGTGTGTTGGCTGATATTTCCTTGAGAAAAGAAAGATCCAATCAGCGTGTTCGCTAGAATTAATAACCAAAAATGTGCTCCAGGTAACCTGTTGGGTATTGAAATCAGATCATCAGGATAAGCGTAGAGGATGTAGTTGCGAGTACGAATTCTTCCGTTTAATTTGAATGTCGACTCAACAGTCCAGATAATTTTCTGAAAGATAATAAGAGGTAAGAGTTAAACCTGTTCTAGAATCTCAAGAAATAATACAAGTGTCAAATCACGCTTCTAAAGGTCTTCAATTCACAATCTTTGAGAAGATTATAGGTTTGTTCTTAGAATAATTTGATGTTCCCTTGCTCTTTGCCTTTGAGACAGTTGGAGAGACTGGATGCAAGAATTTGTAATGACCTAAGGNAATAATTTGATGTTCCCTTGCTCTTTGCCTTTGAGACAGTTGGAGAGACTGGATGCAAGAATTTGTAATGACCTACATTACCTACATTTGAGAAAATTAAATGGTATATAAAATAAGGAACAAATTATATATTCTAAGTTGGGGGTTGCTTGGAAGGTCAGTTACTTATTTAAGGATTTACCTCTGTCTTTAATGTCCTTGGTCTACCGGTAGACACAATATTCACTATGCTCCGTCTTGTTGAATTTGGCAACAAGCTTTATAATCGTCATTGTTGGTGGTTGCTTCTGAAACTACTGACCAAATCGTCCTCTAACCTCGCTAAAATTTAGTACAATAGCATGCTCCCTTACAATAAGCGCACTTTTTGCTGAGCTATGAGTAATGAAGACAAGCAACTAAATTTAAAGTTTTAATTGAATAATGGATTTTTACATGAAAGAAATCCAAAGATCGTTAACATCAGTTTCAAAAACATTCTACTATTCATCAGACTACACTCATCTCCATCTCTATTTTTGGTGTGACTATTTGTTACTAATTCTCTAATGATTTTTGGCATAGTCGATGAAGAAAGTAAAAAATTTCATAAGTATAAGATCAGCCAAGAATTCGCTAATATTGCACTTGCAAGTCTAGTTTAAGTANAAAGTAAAAAATTTCATAAGTATAAGATCAGCCAAGAATTCGCTAATATTGCACTTGCAAGTCTAGTTTAAGTAATGTCCAATCAAAAATGAAACCGAAAACAACTTATTTTGTTTCAGTTTAAACTGAACCGTTTTTCATCACTANTAATGTCCAATCAAAAATGAAACCGAAAACAACTTATTTTGTTTCAGTTTAAACTGAACCGTTTTTCATCACTAGGTCGTATTCTTACTTTGTAGAAATTGATTGTTGTATTTTATATTGATACAGATTTGATAGACAAGAATACACCATTGAGCTTTTGAAATACATTCCAGAAAAAGCTCTTGAGATAGTGCTTGGAAAAGGTAGCGAAACTTTAATAAACCGTGTTACCACGAATCAAGAAACGCGCAAGCATCGTCATCACGACAAAGCTTATCGCACATTTATTGATGACAAGAATGAGGAGTTCGGAGTAGAACACCAAGAAATTGTTTTCAATATTGAAGCAAATGAGTTGTCTAATAGTTCTAATGATTTGAAAACAAAAATTCTTCAAATTTCTGTTCCAGTTCTGGCGTATTTAATAAATACTAATTTATATTGTACTTGGTGAAAATTGAAACTCCAGAATACATTTTATTGAAACAAAAATTACACAATAATTCTGAATTCATATATTAATGCCAAATGACTAAGTGTAATTTATATATTGAAATAAATCAACTCAGTAATTTCACTTGAGCACATATTATCAAATTATGTAAACCCTATAAAAAAATGACAGACGGCAGGAATTCATTGTCAAAGCGAAGCTTACACGGAAAGAAAACAATAGACTGGAAAGTATAGAAAGAAGGAAACGTTCAGAAAGTTAGGTAAAACAAAAAAGGCTGGAAATTTGTTATTGTAGGTTTGGTAGTTTCAAAATTTTTTATTTTCGCTTCAGCAGTTACAATTTGCCTTTAAGGGAATTTTCAAATAGACTCACTGTATATGACGTCGACATCTATAAAACTCACTAAAACTTTATAAACTTATATGCTAAATTATACCAATACAAATTATTCAACAATGGAAATTTTGAGNAAACTCACTAAAACTTTATAAACTTATATGCTAAATTATACCAATACAAATTATTCAACAATGGAAATTTTGAGCATTTGTATAAAAAAATGTGTGGATTTCTTTCTGTTACTTAAATCCTTTTACGCTATTTATATTTGGGGATACGGTGATAAAGTTCGCAAGCGTGGACAGTATTGACAAGACGCAAANAAACTCACTAAAACTTTATAAACTTATATGCTAAATTATACCAATACAAATTATTCAACAATGGAAATTTTGAGAATTTGTATAAAAAAATGTGTGGATTTCTTTCTGTTACTTAAACCCTTTTACGCTATTTATATTTGGGGATACGGTGATAAAGTTCGCAAGCGTGGACAGTATTGACAAGACGCAAANTCCTTTTACGCTATTTATATTTGGGGATACGGTGATAAAGTTCGCAAGCGTGGACAGTATTGACAAGACGCAAATTTTGAATAAAGGACTTTCAAGTCTTCCCGAGCTTAGGCTATGTGACCAGGGTTCTTGATTTATTTAATTTTTGTGAAAAAAGAATCGATTTAATCGACTATTTTGATTTAAATCAAAAATCATGATTTAAATCACAACTATAAAAAAACACCAAATCAATCCGCTGTGAAGAGTTCATGTTCATTTCATAGGTACTCAAACTTTATTTTTCAAATGTGCTTAAGTAACAACTCCACTGAGATTGCGCCCAGCAATTCTTTGGCAATTATTGCTGAAAGCAATTAATATCCTCTACGAATTATTACTAAAAAACTATTGCTTTGATCTTGAGTAATTGCATTGCCTAGCAATAACATGGAAATTCACACCATTTTAAACTTGTTTAATAGGATAACTTTTTGAAACAAATTAAAAAGTGAATTTTTTGTCTTTTCCCACCTGAAACTTCACAATGAAACAAAAACAATAATTGCTAAACTCAGCAATAAAAACCGATTTGCTGGTTCTTTATTGCTTACAGCAATTATGACGACAACAGTCAGCAAGTCGTTTGCCATCAGCAATTATAATTGCCGGTCGTATTCCATCAATTGCTTACAATTGCTGAAGTATTACTAAGAGCAATCATTCAATGGAATCGCCACTACAGTTTTTGTGGCCCTTGGAGCACAAAATGACCAATAGCCGCGTGGTTATTTCCGTAGAGCTTGAAGGATAAAAACTAACTTAGCAGCTTTTTCGATTTCAATCTTATTTCTAAGGTCTGAATAAACCAATCCAAATTTCGGGGAAATTCTTTCCAACGCAGTATTGGAAGACGAAGCAGTGTAAATTCCAAATACCACTAATATTTTAACAACAAAATTGAATTGAAAAGAGACTAAAGAACATATTTCCTTTCTTTTAAATTCGCCGAAACGTTTTCAGCCTAGTCTCATTAGCTACCCTGCGCTTCTTAAGTAATCTACACTTTTTGAATTAACTTTTCCCCTCCAGTTTGCGTTTACCTGGTTATACTGAAACTTATCTCGNGTGTAAATTCCAAATACCACTAATATTTTAACAACAAAATTGAATTGAAAAGAGACTAAAGAACATATTTCCTTCCTTTTAAATTCGCCGAAACGTTTTCAGCCTAGTCTCATTAGCTACCCTGCGCTTCTTTAGTAATCTACACTTTTTGAATTAACTTTTCCCCTCCAGTTTGCGTTTACCTGGTTATACTGAAACTTATCTCGCACTTATGCCAGGTGACGTCTGCATATATGGGCTGAAAAACTCAAGTCTAGAATCCAACCAGCAGATCTATTTGTTGGCGAAATTCTGTTAAAATGTGACAAGGAGTA
>NIPM01000354.1:0-67863 GCA_002738285.1 Holacanthella duospinosa | reverse complement strand
GTGCATTTAATGACCAGCTCAGTTGCGAGGGAAGAGTTTGGTGGGAAAAGTGAAGGAGAAGTTTTTGCCTCTCAGCCAAGGATAACAAGCTGAGAATAAAATTGAGACAAAAAGTGTAGACTACTTAAGCAGCGCAGGGTACCAAATGTTTTCTTATTTTTTCCCCTGTTACAAAAGAGCGAGTACGATACATTTACTAGTTCGATTTAAATCATTGGTTTAAAAAAAAATCAGTTGATTTATATCAGATTGATTTAAATCATTTTACCCTGTATGTGACATACCAAACTTAGGTAGTAGTCGATTATTTTAATTTGTTGAAAACGTAGTCGAAATTAATTTCTATATAATGGGTGTCCGGGAAGTAGAGGAACAAATTTGAAACTGAGATTGCAGAAGAACCAATAAGTATACCGGGATGAAAATTTGTCATTAATATTAACAATTATATCCCGTTGTTTCAAAAGGTCATACATCGCCCTCCTAACTTTTTTGAACCTGATTCCTCGAAGATTATAGTAGGCATGTCCCATTACCTCTTTTCCTACCCCTTTCGTTGCTTATTTGGAAATTTTGTTCCAAATTAGCTTGAAACCTTATATGGTTTTTGGTTGTTTAGGTATCTGACAGTACTGGTTTTTGCAAATAGCCCAAATTCTTAAAATATTCTTGCCTGTGTCATGTTTAAGGGGCTTAGAAACTTTGGTACAAAATAGAAAAATTTTCTGATTTAGAATGTCTCCATCGGTAGTGGCAAATTGTGAACATGCCTGCTAAACCCAAAATAAAACATCTTCTAATTCGTGATACTTGTGTATGAAAGGAAGTAGCTTCAGACACTCGAAGGTAGATTTTAGACACAGTGATACGCGAAGAATTTAATTTAGAGCTACAATTTATTTAAAAATTATAGTAGAAACTTTTATGACAGAATACGTTAGACTGATTGGTATGGAGAATTGTAGTTGGATCTTAAAGCAAACCTCAGTTGTAATAATAGGTCATACGTGAGGGCAGATGTGAATAACAGTGTTAGTGAAGAGTTCATATAATCTAATGCTAAATGTTTCTAAATCCGAATCAGGAAATAAAGCTTTGTGAATTTTTGAACCAGTTTAACATAGTACTTTTCTTCCACTTTCCAGAATTACAATGAAATTTTTAAACATTTACAGTCTATACGTTGTTTATTTTACTGGTTTGATTTGCTACAAACAACCCATTTCATGTGAACGTGCCAATATTTTGGAAAGCAGTATCAACTGCTTCACATGTGTCCACTGCGCGTATCTTCATATAATTAAGTAAACAATGAAAAATAGTATCAAACGTAATTAATTAGCAAGGAATGGAATTAAAACTTCTAAACATTGTGGTTTTAAGTGCTTAAAATGTTTTCTAATCTCTAAAAAAAAGTATTGGAAATGTGATAACAAATTTATTTCAATATTCAATTTTATTCCAAAAAAATCATCTCAGCAGCAAACATGAGATATAGTTATTTTAAATACTAACTGAAAATCGGTAACGATTTCCATTTGAAAATTCTGGAATGTCAGGGTTATTATTTTATTATTTTATTATGTTNTGGAATGTCAGGGTTATTATTTTATTATTTTATTATGTTCGAAATTTTTACTAAAACGTTCATCGGCGTAGAAACAAGACCCCATCTAGTCAACACAAGTTTAAGTGGTAGTCATCAAGTAGAACCAAAATACTGTAATTGTAGTGGGTAGTTTCCGGAATATTTTTTGGTAAGATAATGAAGTTTACAAAATTTTGGTATAAATATTTTGCAGAAGTTCTGTGTGGTTTGGAGGTAATCAGGCAATTATTATTATCTGTTTGGTGATACTAAAAACTCCAACATAAAATTGTAAAATATGATTATAACAATTATTTTTACATTAAAGTCTGTAAATTTTCAATGTATAGATNTCGAAATTTTTACTAAAACGTTCATCGGCGTAGAAACAAGACCCCATCTAGTCAACACAAGTTTAAGTGGTAGTTATCAAGTAGAACCAAAATACTGTAATTGTAGTGGGTAGTTTCTGGAATATTTTTTGGTAAGATAATGAAGTTTACAAAATTTTGGTATAAATATTTTGCAGAAGAAGTTTTGTGTGGTTTGGAGGTAATCAGGCAATTATTATTATCTGTTTGGTGATACTAAAAACTCAACATAAAATTGTAAAATATGATTATAACAATTATTTTTACATTAAAGTCTGTAAATTTTCAATGTATAGATNTCAACATAAAATTGTAAAATATGATTATAACAATTATTTTTACATTAAAGTCTGTAAATTTTCAATGTATAGATTAATGTTGTTTATGTCGTTAATTAATTAGATACTCCACGATCCATAGTGCACTGATTCTCAGAATGGTTATCTAGAATTCATTTAAATATTGCACAGTCCTTGGCAAACAGTATCCAACCATTCATCTGTCTCCACTGCAAACAACAATTTTACAATCCTCATTATGGTCACAAGAGCATTAGTATTGGCGGTTACTATTGCTGTACAGGTTCTAGCAGTCCCTATTTATATTTCACCTTCCCTGCAGCACTCCCTGAAGTTGAAAGACTCAGTCGACGTCTTCATTACGCTTAAAGATCGACCAAGCTCAGTATTCTCCAGAGTCAATAATTTGTCATTTGCTACACGAGAGCAGAGATTGAACATGTTAGTCACATCCTTAAAGCAACATGCTTCTCTCTCTCAAGAGCCCGTTCTTGATTTCTTAACCACCAAATCCTCAGTCACAGTCAAGAGTTTCTGGATCTCAAATCAGGTCTGGGTTAAGAATGTAGATGCTAAACTTCTTGAAGTCTTGGCAGTTATGGAAGATATTATTGAAGTAACTGAAGTCGGGAGTGTTCCTTTGGAACAATCAATTAACTCCAAGGCTGCCCAACAAATCTGTTCCAACGAATGGGGAATTGAACGCATTGGAGCACCAGAAGTTTGGGGCAAAGGAAACACTGGTAATTAGAGATTAATGCCTAATTCGTAAAATCACAGAAATTGCGATCTGAAAAGTCAGCAGAAGGTCATTATAAAACTATGCCCACTAGCAGAACTCTGGCATACTAAATATTACAGGATTCCTAGTTTTTAATTTTAAAGAAAAGTAGAATCATTTCTCGCAAAATTTAAAATGATNACTAAATATTACAGGATTCCTAGTTTTTAATTTTAAAGAAAAGTAGAATCATTTCTCGCAAAATTTAAAATGATACTATGATCCTCGGACACCGTTAGTTTGCAGAATGAAAAATTATTCCCAAAATCAAAACAGGTTCCAGGCAAAACAAACTGTGGGGTATTGTGTCAACTTTAACCAATTCAAGGATAAGAATGGGTGCATTAGTGCACGATCAAGGAGTGTGGGCACNACTAAATATTACAGGATTCCTAGTTTTTAATTTTAAAGAAAAGTAGAATCATTTCTCGCAAAATTTAAAATGATGCTATGATCCTCGGACACCGTTAGTTTGCAGAATTAAAAATTATTCCCAAAATCAAAACAGGTTCCAGGCAAAACAAACTGTGTGGTATTGTGTCAACTTTAACCAATTCAAGGATAAGAATGGGTGCATTAGTGCACGATCAAGGAGTGTGGGCACATGCAGGATGGAGTGGTGAACTCTAAATTCAATTAAACTTAATAATTGTCGCGCATTCATCTATATTAATTTCACAACTAGTCAAAAAATCACAGCAGCAAATTTTGCTGGTTGTGATTCCAAACTAAACATTTGAGATATGCGTACCTTCAAAAACCTGCCACAGTGAACAGGACGCTTGAGTATATAAGTCTGCTATTCAGATATGATTCTAGTACTCAGTATAACTAGTATCTAGATATAATAGGAAAAGGAGTTCTTGTCGCAAACATTGATACAGGTGTGAGATACACCCACCAGGATCTGAAGGAAAATTTTGTTGGAGAGTATGGTTGGTTCGACCCATACTTTAGTACTCCTACACCCGATGATCGGAATGGCCATGGAACCCACACCATGGGTATCATTTGCGGAAAGAACGGAATCGGTGTTGCTCCTGGTAAGAAATTTTTTAACCAATTTAGAATTCAAATTTTTTCATACGCTGATGAATTAGTAGAACTTTTAATTCGAACAGATGCTAGTTGGACTGCTTGTCGTGGATGTGATAATTTCAGCTGCACCTACGCAACCTTGCTTGCATGTGGAGAGTTCATGATTTGTCCGACACGTGCAAATGGAACCGAACCTGATTGCTCGAAAGCTCCAAGACTGGTCTCCAACAGCTGGTTTGTAATATTGGGTGAAATGAAGAGATGGATTCTGCCTGCTCTTTGACGTATCAAATTGATTCATCCATGTAGGGGTGGTAGCGGCGGTCAAACTTTCTATGACGACATTGTTGCAGCTTGGGATGCAGCTGGCATCATAGGTATATTCTCAAACGGAGGCTCTGGGCCCAAATGCAGCAGCATAGGATCTCCAGCTGATTCTGGCAAGACAAAGGTGATTGCAGTAGGCGCCACCACAGAACAGGAAGAGCTTGGCAAATACAGCAGTCTTGGGCCTTCTGTTTACAACCAAATCAAACCTGGTAAAAATGTTATCATTAAATTTTTTGTTAATTTTCTCCGCTGCATAACGAATAGTTTTATTCTACAGATTTGGCTGCTCCAGGATCCGATATTCGCTCGGCCTACAATACTAATGATGAATCCTACGCCACCTTGAGCGGAACTTCAATGGCTGCTCCACACACTGCCGGAGTCATAGCCCTAATCCTCAGCGCTCACCCAGATCATGACTACGAAAAAGTTACTGAGGCTCTGTACAGCGGTGCTACCCAGACAGTAAACATGGAACTTAAATATAATTTTAGTATTAATATAATAATTTTAGTTTATTCTAGTAACCATATTTATTAGGTAGCTTCAACTGGTGGAAACTGCGGTGGAATCCCAGACACCGAATATCCAAACAACTACGTGGGGCACGGACGTCTTTCTGCCATTGGCTCGCTCCCTTGAATATAGAATACTAACGCCCTATCCGTTTTAGTTTTATTTTTCATGACAAATCTGCAACGACGCCTTATTGCATATTACTAACTTAACANGCTTCAACTGGTGGAAACTGCGGTGGAATCCCAGACACCGAATATCCAAACAACTACGTGGGGCACGGACGTCTCTCTGCCATTGGCTCGCTCCCTTGAATATAGAATACTAATGCCCTATCCGTTTTAGTTTTATTTTTCATGACAAATCTGCAACGACGCCTTATTGCATATTACTAACTTAACANTGCCCTATCCGTTTTAGTTTTATTTTTCATGACAAATCTGCAACGACGCCTTATTGCATATTACTAACTTAACAATAAACAAAAATTCAAAATATATTTGATTACAATGCACAATTCATTAAGTCTAATCTGAATACGTTCTCAACTCCCTTGACCTCTATAAAGGACGGATTAACAAAAACCTTTAGCAAGGACCAAGAGTCGGCGCGAAAGTAATGAATTGGGTGAATTTTTTTTTTAATTTACCCTTTACGACGGAATGTTTGAGTGTAAAGGAAGTTTGTTCTGTTCTCTAAATGTAGGTCTTGGATTCCATAAGAAAATATCCATAATTGTCTTGAAAAAGATCCAGAGGAAGTATCCGTCACTGGCAGTGGCAAATTATTCATCAAAGCAAGAAACAGAGTAAATGTAGTTTGGTGTTGCTGCTATAACTTTTGGTTTCATATACCCGTAAAAATCTTCCTCTTTGTTACACTTACTTCCTCTGAGTGATAAGTATAGGAGAAAGTGAGACGGAGAATATGAAAATCAATATTCCGTGCTAATCTAGTCAAGGTTAAAACTATGACTACATTCTCAGAACTTAGTTCGGTGAAAGTAAGACGTAACAAAATCATGGAAAAATATGAAACAACGTAATACCAGATTGAATGCTAAAATTTTTAGGAGCGTCTAGGACACTCAATGTGACGTCGCGGGTTGGCAACAGCCAATCAGCGACGAGCACGGAGTTTCAAAAGACCTTGGACGCCTTTCAGAATTGGCCAATATAAACGGAATATGGGGATAAAATCGAGGCCATTCGGTGTTATAATTTCTGTCCGTAAACTCTCCCAATATTAGATTCACTTTCTCCCTCTTTTGATTTCAAAATGTAGAAAAATAAACTTTTTGTCCTTAANCACTCAATGTGACGTCGCGGGTTGGCAACAGCCAATCAGCGACGAGCACGGAGTTTCAAAAGACCTTGGACGCCGTTCAGAATTGGCCAATATAAACGGAATGTGGGGATAAAATCGAGGCCATTCGGTGTTATAATTTCTGTCCGTAAACTCTCCCAATATTAGATTCACTTTCTCCCTCTTTTGATTTCAAAATGTAGAAAAATAAACTTTTTGTCCTTAAAACATATTTCGAATTGAGTTTACTTTATTACACATCTCTGCTTCCGACCCCAGTGACCTTTGGGTCACTAGCGCCTTCCACAACCGAAACAATTAACAGGGTGTGACCTCAACACAAACACAACCCGAGACCAACAAATGTCACTACACTCTTGATGATGTACATCCAAGATTATGACAAAAGTGATGAACTTCTTCCCCTGTCTCTTTTTCTGTTTTACAAACGTTCTTTCGCAGAATTTACAATAATACTTTTTTGGATGATCGAATCCAACGTTAAATTCATTGTTAAAATTTTTTGGCAAATGTTACGACTATGCCGAACTGCTAATTTATTTATCGTCTGCGCTCCATTTGGCANACTCTCCCAATATTAGATTCACTTTCTCCCTCTTTTGATTTCAAAATGTAGAAAAATAAACTTTTTGTCCTTAAAACATATTTCGAATTGAGTTTACTTTATTACACATCTCTGCTTCCGACCCCAGTGACCTTTGGGTCACTAGCGCCTTCCACAACCGAAACAATTAACAGGGTGTGACCTCAACACAAACACAACCCGAGACCAACAAATGTCACTACACTCTTGATGATGTACATCCAAGATTATGACAAAAGTNTACACTCTTGATGATGTACATCCAAGATTATGACAAAAGTGATGAACTTCTTCCCCTGTCTCTTTTTCTGTTTTACAAACGTTCTTTCGCAGAATTTACAATAATACTTTTTTTGGATGATCGAATCCAACGTTAAATTCATAGTTAAAATTTTTTGGCAAATGTTACGACTATGCCGAACTGCTAATTTATTTATCGTCTGCGCTCCATTTGGCACAACAAAGGGACTCAACTCGGTGTTCTCGTTAATAAATGATCTGTAGAGTTCATATTTGAGTCGATGAACATTTTATACGGATTTTTGTTCAAAGAATTGCAAGATTATTTTGGTTTAGAATTTGTCCCAAATTGGCTTTGGGAACGACTTTATGTGCATCACCTCTCAGATCATTAGTAGTGTTATCTAATCATGTTAAAAAGTCGGTTCGCTTCGTTTTCAATATGGACATGAAACGAAATGATTATCAATTCGAAACGGAACGAAACTAAACGATTATCAATCCGACACGAAACGGAACGATAAGGAAACGGTCCGGGAACGATAAAGAATTTCATAAATTTAAAATTTACAAATTAATCATTCCATTTGTAATGCATGTACGATTGGAAAAATGAAAATCCTGCAGCAGTTTAGCTCTGCCGATTCCTGAGCACTTTGTTCCAGAAAATTTGGTAGAAACCAGTAGCAAATAAGGATCATTGGCGGGATCTAAGTACGGAACTTGTATGTTTGCACGTCAAGATTTGCACTAGTATTCTCCAGTCAAAATTTCATTGTTTTATTCAAATTCCGCCAAATTCAAGAATTAAAATTTGAAACTTTTGACACATCTGCTTCAAGCTTCAAGCATCATTGTTGTCAGTATAATCGGATTTACCACGCTTTTATTCAAGAACTATTTGAAAAGAAATCATGAGCCTAAGCTTTTGCACCCAACTGTAATATTAATCAGGAAATAAACTTTTAAAACTTATAAAATCATTTTAAAACTTGGACACTGAGTACTTACCTAGGTAAAGTAAAATCTCAATGCCCCCCTCTTCAATGAGAATTAGCGCTTTAACTTATTTGTATTAGCAACAATAATCAATGCAATACAAGAATAATTGACACTTGTATCTATAAAGAAAAATTATCCAAAGACAAACTGAATATGCACAGTTATCAGCTAACCAAGCGCCTCTGAGAAATTATACAAAAATGCTTTCAAAACGTTAGTCCATAACTCAACTTTTTTTATATTGGATTTTTTCCTGAAAACATCACTAGTTTTACACCTATTTTATACAGAATATAGCAAAACTTATCATACAATGGGTATAGTGGAGATAGAAAACCTGATGCTAAAAAGTCTTCTGGTCCCCTATCCTACCAATTGCAATTTAGATCTACTTTCTCTATACCGGTGGGACAAAATAGTACACCCCATTGCAGTGTGAATTTAGCTTGACCGTGTAGACTAAACTTTTTAATTGTAGTGAAGCTTGAATAGAATCCAGGCTCTAACTGAATTCACCAATCAATGTAAGAAACTTTTCCCGCTCACTATTACCGCAAAACTAAATCTCAGTTGGGAGGAGGACTTTGGGGATAAGGGATCAGAAGAGACATTTTTAGCAGTTTGCATTTACAGCTACATTTTCTCCATAGCATGAGTGAATTCCGTCACGCCCAGTATAACCGGCTAATTTTTTTGGAGCAAGCTATCAAGATTCTCAACTCTTCTTTCATTTCCCAATTTTTAATTTTACCAATTTAATTTTACAAAACATTTATAAATGTTACTATATATATTTAGATTTAGTAATAAATTATATTTATTAATTCCAAGAGTGGTGTGAGAGGAGACCTTGAAATTATTATAATTCACCCTATAACCTAACAACTTCATTACATAGTAAGAACGAATAAATTTCTTCCAGTATACAATTGCCGAAATTGGTAAGTGATTAATTCCTACTCCAGATCACTACCATACAAAATATAATGAATTTACAGTAGTCGACTGACATATAACTCCATGGTTTTTGCAACGAAACAGCTTTAGTCTTATCTTTATTCTTACATGAATAAATGTATTATGCTGGTTGAAAACCACATTTTGTAAACTGGGTCTATCCACGATAATCTTATATCCGTCGATTATGTAAACATAAGATTTGTCTTTACAAAAATTTTTATTTAAATTTAGTGCTACTTTTTGTTTAAATTAGGTTCACTCTTTGATGTGTTTTAAGCCTGTTTGATTAAATTTTTCATTATCATTCGAACAATTACGAGGGGTTTTCCTACCAATTATAACCTTTCGAAACCATCCCCAAGAACGGCGAGATGACTTTTTTGTATCATTGCTTGCAAATCTCTCCATCATTTTAGCGAATGTTTCCGGTGAGTTTCTTACAAACTTTTTGAATAGAAGCTTAAGCTCGCATCTGATTGGTTTATGATCACTAAGACAAATCTCAGGAATGGAATGGTCACTAAGTCTCTCTACACCATCTGATTTTATGAGTACACGATCACACCAAGCAGGTGCTCTTGGAATTGGTTCGTTTTTTTCACGTTTAATTGTCTCACCATTTAACCTTCTTCGAGCTCTGTCTTTATTTTCCGTGTCTTGAGCTGCTTTATTCGTTTTATTTGTCTCATCTTCATTTCTTTCACTCCCAAAAATTCTTCCAACTCTGTCAAAAAGTCCATTTTTACTCGTTTGCTTATTGTCTTGAGGTATGGATTTGTCACTGTTCTGAGATTTACCTAAAGCTTTTGTATCATTTTGTTTCACTTTTTCTGAACTATTTTTATCATTTTCGGTTACAAGAGATTGCAAAATTTTGTGATGTCGGGCATTATCTCCATCCCATAATTCCATTAATTCTAATATCAAATCTTTGTTTTTGGACTTTCTAAAATCATATTTTACTGGTATGTACTTGTAAGTTGGAGCATATGGTAATGGTTTTTCAAGTTGAAAATCTTTGAAAAGTATATTCTCACTAGCTTCATGTTTATGTTGTGGTTTTTTTATCATTTCGTTTTGTAATTCATCACTTAGGAAAAGTGTTTCATAAGATTTTGAATTTGAAGTGTTTGACTTTTGCTTCTGTAAATACTCTTTGATTGTTTCAGTTGACCAAGGTGCAGCATATTTTTCTGGGTAAAGATCGCCGTCATCTTGATCCGTCATACGAATACGATAGTTAAAGTCTCCAAACCAAAATACATGATCATGCTCATTGACCAAACCGTTGAACATATACTTATTGATTACTTTATAGTCTTCAAATCGTTGTTCTGTATTATTTACGTGTGCCTGGAAGTGAGCAGCGACGAAACATAAGGACGAACTTTTTACATCAGCACGACCACTAGGTCTGTGCGTTTCATGGACTATCTCGAACCTAATACCAACTGCTCCTTTGTTTGGCTGAAATTATTATTCAAAGATATTTTTTATATAATAATGAAACTCATTACATTCAAAGAAAAATGACCAAAGAGGAAAACCCGAATGCTCGTCAATGCACAGGGACCCCCCGGCAAAAAATTTTTCTGGGACCACCCCATGAAAATTTGCAGACGCGAAGCGTCTGCAGATTTTTCTGGGGTGGTCCCAGAAAACCCAAAATTATCATGAGCTCGCACACGGCGTGGGACAAAGCCCTATTTATATTTTGAAGTTTTTTTTGGCTTATTTGTCGAATAGCCTCTTAGGTGGTTCTTCTTCAATTGTATCAAACCCGTGCGCAACAAGTTTTCTCATTTTAAGATTTTAATTTTAAGAAACGATTTAATATTTAGTTTCACTCATCCTGACCATGTTTCCNTGCAGACGCGAAGCGTCTGCAGATTTTTCTGCGGTGGTCCCAGAAAACCCAAAATTATCATGAGCTCGCACACGACGTGGGACAAAGCCCTATTTATATTTTGAAGTTTTTTTTGGCTTATTTGTCGAATAGCCTCTTAGGTGGTTCTTCTTCAATTGTATCAAACCCGTGCGCAACAAGTTTTCTCATTTTAAGATTTTAATTTTAAGAAACGATTTAATATTTAGTTTCACTCATCCTGACCATGTTTCCTGTTTCGAAAATTTTAAATACTTTGAATTTTTTGAAAAAATCATTGCCAAAACCGTACTCTAAACGGGAGAAAAATCAATTTTCTATTAGAGCTTATGGGGAAATTGAAAGTTTTGGTTGGATTTATTTACATGTTGGCGCTAAATGTAAGTCCATTTCTTTGTATGTGGTGAAACTATGGTTCATGTAGAGTAAGATTCAATCACGAGCAGAACTTACATTTAGCGCCAACGCGTAGAAAAATGTAACTGAAAATGTTGAAAATTTTAGAAAAACTTCAACTATGTTGCCAATTCTCCCTTATCCTTATCTACTAATGCGCAGACTACACCCAAACTTAATAGTGACGGGTAATCTAAACCGTATAACGGACAAAATATGTAGTGTAATTTTAGATTTCGTGACGTAGATAATTTTTGATAAAATCTAATTAAATAATACGGTTTGTATTCAGTAAATTAAATTATGACTTTATTACCACTACGTCAATATCGAATTAACAAATAAATAAAAATTTAAAAATAAATTTACAAACATAAGACAAGGATCAAATACCTTTTGTGTGAAATTTATTACCGCTACATCAATATCGAATTACCGGGATGAAAATTTCAAAGGTTAAAATTTTTAGAAATTAGGATTACGCATTTCTGTTGCGTGTTGGACAACAATCAAGCTTCATTTAAATTTATTACCGCTACGTAAATACCGAATTACAGAATTAAAAATATAAAACTAAAGTTAAAAATTAAAAATTGCTAAGTTTTAATTATCTAAATCCGGTAATTCGATAACGGTGTAGCGGTGGTTAGTTTAAAATAACCTTCAGAATTAAGTTTTTTACATGTATGTCATTCTGAATTCGTAAATATTAGAATGAATTACTGCTCCCACTAATTCGATATTGATGTAGCGGAATTTTTTATAAGAAAACAATATCATAATTATTGCTTACTATTGCCAAACAAATCCTGGATATTAAATTTGTGATTTTCGGTGTTTTAAAGCTTGAAGTCCGGTAATTCGATATTGATGTAGTGGCTGCCAGCTCAAATATGCTTCGAATAATTTCGGATAATATGTGCCAAATGTACGAGGCAATTTTAATATGTAAGTGTTTGAGTTTGAATAGATGATACCCATAATTCGATAATTCTTTAGCGGTAATTTAAGCTTTTGAGCGCCATTGTTCATATGTGAATTGGAAATACATTTATGTAATTGAATATTTCCAAAAAATTTTGAACACCATCAAAGTAGTAATATGTGTTGGCAATATCTGGTGTTTCAAAAGCCACAACTTTTAACCCAAAGAAAAATTGAATCCACGTCCACTTCAAGAAATTGACGTTTTTGAGGAAGAACTATCCCTTCCCCCTCGGGAATTCAGGTAATGATACGTTAATTAACTGGAAGTTTAGCGTAGATTACGAATGTGACATGCATTATTGGCTGTCAAGTAATTTAACAGCGGTGATTTGTAATCTACGCTAAATTTTCGTTCGATAAACAAACGGATTCACGGATTCTACAAATGTTTCGAAATCAATATTGTTGTTCATTTACTAAAACATTTAATGAAATAGTTTTTTTTGTCTAAACCTTCTATCGGTTATTGGGTATTTCTTCCTGAACTGTGTTAAAGTCCGGCGCACTATAGTTTTTAACTNTTATTGGGTATTTCTTCCTGAACTGTGTTAAAGTCCGGCGCACTATAGTTTTTAACTTCGAGTTTGATAGGATGTTTAGTTACGCGAACCAACGCTGACTAATTCCCTCATCTTCGAATTTTGAAATAGTTCGAAATTTCTTGAAAAATATTTTTTGAAAAGTGTACTTTTTTGTGTTAAAATACAATTTTCTATTAGAGCTTATGGGGAAAATGAAAAGATTGGTCGCATTTATTTACATTTCGGCGTCAAAAAGGAATTTTCTTCTTTTAATGTCATTAAACTACAGCTAATGTATAGTAAGATGGAATAAAAAGCGTAATTACTTTTTGACACCGAAGGCTTGAAAAACTTTATTGAATAAGTGTAAATTTGTCGAAAATCGTAGAAAATCCGGAACCATGTTGCCAATTGTCACTTTATTTTATTTCCTCATGCTACATTATTGGATATAGACTATTTAGGGTTTATATCATCATGGAATAAAGCTATCAATACAGAATAAACAATAGATCGTAAAACTTTTAGCTTTCGTACCATACGCATCTATCCCTTGGGTTCCCGCAGCCTACCCGTGGGTTCCCGCAGCCCATCCGTGGGTTCACGTAGCCCTTCCGTAGGTACCCGCAGCCCTCCCGTGGGTTCCGGCAACCCTCCCTGGATTCCGGCATCTCTGGTGTGGGTTGTCGATGTCCTGCTGTAGGTTCCCGCAGCCATCCAGTGGGTTCCCTCAGCCATCCCGTTGGTCCCCGCATCCCTTCCATAAGTTCCCGCAGCCTTTCCGTAGATTCTCGCAGCACTCCTATAGGTTTCCGCAGCCCTCCCGCGTCTTCCCACAACTCTCCCTTTGGTTCACACAGATCACTCNCCGTAGATTCTCGCAGCACTCCTATAGGTTTCCGCAGCCCTCCCGCGTCTTCCCACAACTCTCCCTTTGGTTCACACAGATCACTCGTGGGTTACCACAGCCCGCCCGTGGGTTATCACAGCCCTCTTGTAGGTTCCCGCAGCCCTCCCGTGGGTTTTCGCAGCCATCTCTAGTCTTCCGGCAGGACTCCCGTGGGATCCCAAAGCCCACCCGTAAGATCCCACAGCCCACCCGTGGGTTCTCACAGGTTACCCGTCGGTTTCCACAGTCTACCTTTAGGATCCTACAGTCCTCCCGTGGGTTTTCGCAGCTGTCCCGTTGGTTCCCGCAGCCCTCCCATGGGGTTTCACAGCTCTTCTGTGGGTACCAGCATCCCTCCCTAGTCTTTCCAAAGCCTTTCCGTGAGATCCAACAGCCATGGCGTGGGTTCTCGCAGCCTTTCTGTGGGTTCCCACAGCCCTCTCGTGAAATTTCGCAACCCTTCTGTGAGATCCCACAGCCCTCCCGTGGGTTCCCACAGCTCTCCCATGCGTTCCCGCTACCCTCCGGTGAGATCCCACAGCCCTCTCGTGTGATCCCACAGCACTCCCGGTGGATTCCACAGCCCTCCCGGTGCATCCCACAGCACTCCTGTCTGTTCCCGCAACCCTCTTGAGTCTTCCTGCAGCGAGTTTTCACAGCCTGCCCGTCAGTTTCCACAGCCCTCTCGCGAGTACTCACAGCNTCTTGAGTCTTCCTGCAGCGAGTTTTCACAGCCTGCCCGTCAGTTTCCACAGCCCTCTCGCGAGTACTCACAGCCCTCCAGTGGGATCCCTCAGCCCTCCCATCTGTTCCCGTAGCCCTCCCGATTCTTCCCTCAGTTCTCCAGTGGGTTCCCGCAGCCCTCCCGAGTGTCCCCTCGGTTCCCGCAGCCCTTCCGAGTCTCCCCGCAGCTCTCCCGTGGGTTCCCACAGCCCTCCCGTGTGTTTTTGCAGCCCTCCCGAATCTTTCCGCAACCCACCCACGAGTTCCTACAGCCCTCTCGTGGGTTTCGGCATCCGTCCTTAGTCTTTCTTCAGACCCCCTTCTCGTGGGATCCCTCACACCCTCCCGTGGGTTCCCACAGCCCTGCCTAGTCTTCCTGCAGCCCTCTCGTGGGTTCCCACAGCCCTCCCGTGGTATCCAACAGCCCTCCCGTGGGTTCCCGCAGCTTTTCCGAGTCTTCCCGCAGCCCTCCCGTGGGCTCGCACAGCCTTCCTGTGGGATCCCACAACCCTCCCGTGGGATTCCACGGCTTTCCCGTTGGTTCACGCAGCCCTCCTGAGTCTAGCCCTTCCGTGGGTTCCCAAAACCCTCCCGCGGATTTTCGCAGCCCTCCCGTGTGTTCCTAACCACCTAGTGGTACTTTGACAACTGTGCTAGCTTGATGGTCCAAATGTAGTATATGCCGAGTTAGTTGGCTAATTCTAACCTATAAATTTTTATTTCAACGAAAACGGAAATATTTTGATTTTCTGGGTCACCAATGACCTAGGTCAATAAAAATTCAATAAAATTAATTAACATGCTGATTAATTGACTAGTTGGCTAATTTTAGCTATTAGTTTTTAATTACAGCAAAATCGGAGATGTTTTGAATTTTGGTGGTCACCAATGACCTATGTCAACTACAAGTAATTAGTATAATATGTGCAGCTGACTTATCACAGTGATAAGGTGCAATGACCTGAATAATTGTCAAATCAATTCGCAATTAATTTTTAATTTCAACGAAGTTGTGGTACCTGTTGGCAACATCTATTGTTTTCGAATGCCACAACAATGAACCCATTGAAAATTTGAATCCATATCAACTTTATGAAATTGACTTTATTGAGGAAGAACTACCCAATTATTCTAAAAATTAATTGCTTCGTGACTGGCGACGCAGAGTAAGATTTAAACAGTCGATCATGAATTCATTCCAACCTTATTTATAATTATTCTGCAGTAATAATTTGACTTGCTAAACCTAATTTTTTTAGTTTTCCGTTTCGGTTCAATTTCTTTCCGTTTTTGCCTACATTTATACCGTTTCTTTTTCGTTTCTATCTAATCCGTTTCGATTCGTTTCCGTATGTTCTGAAAAACGAAACGAAACGGTTGCATCACTAGAAGCAACCCATCCCCTTTGTGGCGCTGTAGTCCGATTAAACTCTCGATTGTCTTGTGGCGAACCTTTCACCTAAACTGAGACACACTCCGAATGCTGGAGCAAATAGGCATAAAGCCCAAATAACCAGCACATACGAAAATAAACTAATTTTGTTTTACCAACAGTTCGAACCACCCCGCTAATTTTTTTGATATTTGACCAAAAGGACCCCCCCCCCCCCGGGGAACAGGTAGGGTTTTCCTCTATGAAAATGACCTTACTGCTCGTCTTTGGCATTTCCTATCCAATTTTTTTGAATAAACACAGAATCCTGTATTAACTTGATGCGCCATCGCGGAATCGTTAACGATTCTCCAATTCTTGTTATTATACTTTTTAGCCAGGACAAGAATCATAGTTCCATACATCCTCTCCATTCCAACAATGTAATAACCAGCATCATGGTGCAACTCGCTGACGATCTTTAATACTGTGTCACTGTGTATAAAAATTATGCTTGATTAATAATATTATATATGACTCCAACTAATTTTTATCTATTTTATGACGCTATGACTAAATTCTTTCACTAAATTTTATTTTTTTATTATGCTTCCCAGTTAACCTATCTACNATTTCACTGTCAATGTGTTTCATCCTCCTGTAAGCATATTTCCATATGATTACAGTAACATTGTGGTAATGTTAATAGAATGTGTTTTATAATTATAGAGATGGATCTTATCTTTTGTTTTCCATTAAATTTTTGATGTTACTCTAAAAGTGTATTTTTCCATAATGCCAACTAGCTTTGATGTTCATGCGATAAATATACAGTGTGTTCGAATAAGAAGGCGAAAATTTGGCACTAGCGTTTTTAAAAATCCCACAAATTAGAGTCTTGTGACACTTTTTAAGTTAAGAAGAGTTAACTAAACTTTGGTAGAAACGATTTTCAGGAACTTGAGCAGTTCATAATGTATGTAAAATTTTGACATATACTCAATTTTTTATTTTCCTCAAAATCATTTTTCAAAAATTTCGCCTTCTTATTTGAACGCACTGTAGAAGCAAATATTTGTTTTGCATCCACTTGATTTATTGATGCTATCCTAGGCATATCCTTCTATTCTACTAATTTTTTTTTCCAATTATATCACTGAATTTTTTTTTAATTTATCAACTAAATATTTCCGATGCTCGTCTAATTAATTTCTTTTATCACCCCAAAAAACAAAATAAAATTTCTTTGTTACTAACATTAGTTTGATGCTACTCCAAGTATTTTTTCTTGTGATTTAAAGATACATAAGCAATATAAGATTTTATCTTTATTTACAATTGCTGCTAAGTTGAAAAATCTATAAGAACATCTCTTCTGATTGGTTCTCTCACTATTTAATAATATGTAACTCTCTTCAAAAAAATTTTTATGTTAGCTCTGGGGAAACTTGTAATCAATGTGTTGTTAGGTTGTTACAACCACTCGTTATACTGTTTCCATTCTTACCATTTTTCTCATAATCTAATCACCCAACCATCTCACTTGCTTTAGACTTTTAACTAATCAACCATACTACCCGACTTCTGTTGGTATTCCAAATCCACTAATCAGAGCTTCCCCTTTCCTGTCATCCTGCTATCTCTGCTTGATTTCTAATCTATACCCTAACAACCATCTACCNATCAGAGCTTCCCCTTTCCTGTCATCCTGCTATCTCTGCTTGATTTCTAATCTATACCCTAACAACCATCTACCTGCCTAGTTGGGTTATTGTTCAACTTCATTCTCTATCCAACATTCTATTTCATTTCCTTGCAGCCTTCCATCTCACTCCGCAGCCTTTCGTCACACAAAGGTTCGTCACGGAATACTCGTCACAGAAGAGTCATTTCACCGAATGTTCGTCACGTGGAATGTATGTCACACCTAATCTTGGTCACAAGTAAATTTCGTCTCACCAAATGTTCTCTGCATGAAAAGTTTTTTTGTTCCTAAGTCTGATATATTTAAAGGAAAAGTATGGCGGATTTTGGTATTTTGATCCCTCAATCGATCAAAATTTCTTGATGGCGGTCAATTCAAATTTTCTAAAAACAAATTATTTTTCAGATTTGCGAAGCGTCCTAAACTTGAAACTACAAAGCAAAATTAAAAAATTAAAATCAGATTTGGATATTCAAATTTCCTTCGAATCTGACTGGGTGAATTTGAATTTTTTAATAAATTTTTGTGGGCTTCAACTCTGGAACAACGTATTGCTAATTATATTTTTCAGTAGATTGTCGTTACCTTATCTTCAAACCCAAAGAAATATTAAGACTACACATTCAAATACACTAAAATTCTCTATCCTTGTATTTGACGCAACAGTGACCAACTACTATTAATCACAAATTTAAATAAACTGATGTCATCTAGGACGAGCGGTGCGTGATGAAACCGTGCGGGTGCGAGCCTCAACATTGTGATTAAATTTTAAAATGAATTTAAAACATTTCCCTTATCCCTAACCATTATATTAAAATGAATTTTTTCCCACATAATTTTCGAATAAATTTTCAAAATTTGACTTTAAATTTAATAAATTTCAAGTTCTTTATCTACCTGAAATTTCTGATTTACTGAGGTACCATTTACTCGATTCCAAGATGAGTACGTTTGGTTTGATTGTTCCACGTTTTATGGACTTAACCGAACAAAGTTTTTGCGCGATGAACATTTTGTTTCGACTTCCTATCTCACAAAGTCTCAATATGACTAACATTCGGTGTGACCAACTTGCAGTGTAAGAAATATTCCATCTGACAAACATTCCGTGTGACAAACTTTCTGTAACAAATTTCTACCATCTCCACTCACTTTCTAACTTTGTGTTTCCCGATATGGTTCACCGCTAACTTGTCAAAAATTTAGTTGAGGAATATACTAGTATTCAGTTTCACAAAATCCTCACCCACTAACTTTAACACAAAGTTACCAAACTTTTATCACAATGTAAATGAATCACATACTTACGCCCAAACTTTGCTTTTGCTGTAGATTTCTGGATTATCGTCGCTCTTGCCATACACTTTGTAGATAGCTTCATAAAGTTTTCTACGAACTTCGTGCGCAACATCTACAATAACTTTGTCTGGCTTTAGTTCAGCTAATTCCTGGAGGCCAATTGCATAGATATCCGGGCCGCCATTGTTCCCAACTGGAAAGTTTTTTGTGATAAACCAATTCTTAAGTTGGTTGAACGCTTTGAGCTTCGATTTGACTATCTCATCTTTTTGAGTACAATCTTCCCAAGTCGTACTGTTGAAGCCTGTCGGTACCGGTGGAATAAATCCTGAAATATTCCATGAGCAGACACAGATGTTGAGAAAATCTTTATCCACGGGATCAGCAGAATTTCCCTAGTTGATTTTAGAATATAGTTATTGTTAATTTTATGGAGTAATTCACACTCAAATTGGAACAGAAAAAAAAAATTTTTTTTTGAGTTCTCAGTACAGAAACTCACCAACTTTGTTATTTTGACAAGTCCCACCAGAAGAATTAGTAAAATTGTGCCAACTGGAAGTCTACGGAGTAGAATCATTCCTTGACGTGACAAATACAGGTGTATTTTGTATGTTGAGATTCACTACTCTACCCACACAATTTTGTACCTACACTGACATGGTATGTTCTTTAGCTACATTGTTAGATTAAAAGTACAAACAACATAAAAGGTGTTAACGAAGGGGGAGATTTAGACATGAGTACTCATTAGAAAACGGCGATATCCCTTTTATGTATATTAAAATGATTTATAAAACAAAACTTGAATGCTTGGTTCAAATTCTTTAGTAATTTCAAACTAATTTATCTGAACATTTGGGTTGGATTGCACCAAAGGGGACCCAATATTTTCCCAATAGATCCTCCCATTAGATCCTCCCAGCAAAAAAACAAAAATTTCACAGCCAAGTTATGTGTCCTTGAGCGATGAAATGACCTCTACAAATGTTGCTTAGAATAGTTTAGTGACCAACTTTTCCTAATAAAATTTTTCTCTGTGATCACTTGTTCAAGTTTTTGGAAATTTTGAAAATTTTAAAAAACTTGGAAAAATTTCACAACCAAGTTATGTGTCCCTCATAAGCAACGAAATGACCTCTACAAATATTGTCTAGAATCATTCAGTGACAAACTATTCCTAATGACATTTTTCTTTGTGATGACCTCCTGAGGTCAAGAATGATTGGATTTGACCTAAGGGGGGCCGTGAAAATTTCTAAGTATTTAACATTAGATTCCCCATTTCGAAATTTTTCTAAGTAAAAAATTTATTTCATGCCCTATATGACCGATACAGTATGTTCCACATTAAAGTTTACTGTGCTTTCTTCGCCTTTTGCCAAAAATGACCAAGGTCACTTAATATTCAAAAGTGGAAGGAACTTAGCCAACATGCAACAAATCAACAACAGCTGAAAAGTTAGGGAGCGATTTGGGCAATCAGTATTTATTTCATGTAATAACTAGGTCAACCATTGATTGATTGATCTATAGTGGTAAGTAAATTGACCAGGATTTGAATTAACCTCAAAACTTAAGATTTGAAAAGAACTCATCTAAGGTTCGTTGTCATAAATTTCTGATAATGAATTAAATTTGTTCTGGACCTTGAAGATTAGTGTATTGATGAAATTCCTTATATTCAGAACTCAACACTTTATGTATCACTGTCCTTGGGCAAGAATAACTTTACATAAGAGTGCAACCGCTTTAAAGGTTGTTTACAATTTTAGTCAATTCTAAAATAATTTATCTATATGGCTATTTATAAGTTATTTATTATATAGATGTTTTAGAAGATTTAATTCCTTTGAAGGAAGCTGACAAAGAAGTTTTGATGAAAGCATGGTTTGTAAAACNAGATGTTTTAGAAGATTTAATTCCTTTGAAGGAAGCTGACAAAGAAGTTTTGATGAAAGCATGGTTTGTAAAACAGGAGGATGCTCGGAATCACGAAACATTACTAGCCGAAATAATAGCGGCCATTTCCCTCTCTTTCGAANTAAAACAGGAGGATGCTCGGAATCACGAAACATTACTAGCCGAAATAATAGCGGCCATTTCCCTCTCTTTCGAAAGTGAGAGTAATAGTATAGTGTAAACTCAAAATAAAATTTCGATCTTGAGTGAAGTGAAACAATTAATTTTTTCTTTTTTCGAAAATAAAAAAATATATTGGGTGTCAAAATTTGGTCAGGATTTTTGAAAAATTTCTTAATTTAGAAAATACCTGAGCCNTAAAACAGGAGGATGCTCGGAATCACGAAACATTACTAGCCGAAATAATAGCGGCCATTTCCCTCTCTTTCGAATGTGAGAGTAATAGTATAGTGTAAACTCAAAATAAAATTTCGATCTCGAGTGAAGTGAAACAATTAATTTTTCGCTTTTTTTCTAAAACAAAAAAATATATTGGGTGTCAAAATTTGGTCAGGATTTTTGAAAAATTTCTTAATTTAGAAAATACCTGAGCCCGGGCATTATCAAAATCCCGGGTTACAAAGTAAAGTTCACCAATTGAGATGGAAATAATTACAAAAGGATGATACATTTTGACAGAAATTAAAAAAAAAATTTTTTTATTTGTAAATTTCCTTAGGTAAATACCCGAATTCGGGTATTTATAAAAATTTTCCGGAGTAGAAACTAAACTTCACTAACTTGATGGAAAAAATTATGATTGGGCAGTAAATTACGTCAAAAATTTTGAAAAATTATTCATTTTGGAGAATACCCGAATCCAAGTATTGTAAAAAATTTCCGGGTTAGAAACTAAAATTCACCACTTTGGATGGAAAAATTCATGATTGGGTACTAAATTACGTCAGGAATTTTAGAAAATTATTCATTTTGACGAATACCCGAACCCGAATGTTATAAAAATTTTCGGGTTAGAAACTAAACTTCACCAACTTGGATGGAAAAAATTATGATTGGGTTGTATAATATATCCCAGGTGCGAAATTTTTTACTTTTTCAAAATTTTGCGTAGATGTATTTTTATTAAATTTTAAAATGTTTTAGGAAATAAAATAACTTTTGTACCATGTTGGGTATTGAGCGACTCCTAATGCAGCATTGAACGCATCAAGTCAAATCCATGTATTGATGATAATAAGATGAGTTTTCTTTTTCCAAGCTTTAGTAAAACGAGTTTAACGAAACGTTTAACGAGTAAAACTTTTAGTTTTACTCGTTAGTTTAAATTTGATTTAGAAGCATCCCGTCTCGGAAAATTTATAGACTGTATAGACTATAGATTTATAGACTATGAATAACCAAAAAAAAATTTTTTTGAATTTTTATTTTTATTTTTAATGCTATTATTAATATTAATATTATAATATATATTTTTATATATTAAGTTTTACTCGTTAGATAAAATTTGATTTAGGAGCATCCTAGCGTCTCGCAAAATCTATAGGTTCTTCCTATAACCAAAAATAAAATTTTGTTTGAATAATAATTAAATTAATATTGAATAAAAAACTACTTTTGAATAAATTTCGAATTAAAATTCAATTAGTAAATGAGGCAATTAGTAAATGTTGATTCTCCTAAAAAAACATCGTATCAGACTCACACTTAAAAACTATAGTGCGTCCAACTTTGACATAATTCAGGAAGAACTGCCCTGCCATCGAATCATCTTCAACAAAAAAAATATTAAGTGTAAAAAGCACTCATCGCTATAAACTAATACCTCTCGTCTCAAATACTAGACACTCAACTTCGTCAGCAAAGACAGGGACCAAAACCTTCCTCATAATTGTTTTGAGTACTATATAAATGTGGTATAGAAAATCACTGGAGTAATAGCTTGGTTGTAGTGAGTAGGATTAAAATGTTTTCCTAATTTTTAAATACAGATCACACTTTAATAACGATAAAACACAACTATAGTCATTTGGAAGTACGACAAGTAACTCGTTTCTTGGAGTAGATAATTATACCACGAATTGCGTAGCTGGAGGGGTTTATAATATCGTCATGTCTGTATGTCCTTCTGCGCGTGCTGATTTCTGATGCTAGTTTTATTTAATTAGCTAATGTTGCTTAAAAAGCTGTAATCTCTATCATTGCCAATGTGTTGCTTCCATGCAAATGCCATTGAATGTATGTGTTTGGGATTCATAAATGCTAGTTGTAGTATGCGTATAACCAGTACCAATCGTTTCTGTTGGTATTATTAATCACTGCTAAGACATGCATAATATCAACTTAAGTCGGGTTCAAAAATTAAACTGCATGGATACATTTTTTCTCAAACTATAGACATTGTTCAATTCTTCTAGTTCGATTAGTACGACTTGTAGTAAAATCTCTACATTTCCTTGCAAGCAAGGCACATGTCCAAATGCAAAAATAAAAATGACATATTGTTCTGAAGCGCAAAATCTATATAGAAACCATGGATAACATAATTAATTAATTATTTTATTTTATGATTAAATAAGTCCAGAAGTTGAGAAAAAACCGTAAATCAGAAAAAAATATTAATTTGAGTTTAAGGATTTTTCTANCTAAATAAGTCCAGAAGTTGAGAAAAAACCGTAAATCAGAAAAAAATATTAATTTGAGTTTAAGGATTTTTCTATATTTTTCGACAATGATAATGTATGTACTTCTAACTTACTGTGCGAAACAACATAGAATTTTAAAATTCGTTCATAATAGGCTTCACAGTAATGTTTTATGTTTTGAAAACACTGAGTTTGAAGATCATCTACGGGTTATTGCAAGGTCGCTATGAGAAATTTACAAAAAGCGACTGATAAGGTTAGTCCATAACTCCATTGAAAACAAAAAANTTGCAAGGTCGCTATGAGAAATTTACAAAAAGCGACTGATAAGGTTAGTCCATAACTCCATTGAAAACAAAAAATTTTTTTTTTCGAAGCTGGACGTCGCATCCAACATCTAACTCCGTTCCTAAGGTTACAATTAAAATTTATTTTGCAATTCGAAAAAATGGTGAACTATAAGCTGNTTGCAAGGTCGCTATGAGAAATTTACAAAAAGCGACTGATAAGGTTAGTCCATAACTCCATTGAAAACAAAAAAAAANAAATTTTTTTTTTCGAAGCTGGACGTCGCATCCAACATCTAACTCCGTTCCTAAGGTTACAATTAAAATTTATTTTGCAATTCGAAAAAATGGTGAACTATAAGCTGGGTACATAAATTCTATTAGTGTTTGTCTTATCTTCTTTTTGAAACTAAATATATTTGAAAGTTTATATAAATGTCTACTGATGGACAAGAAACAAAATTTTGGAAAAATCAATAAATTTTGGAAGTTAAAAACCTGTTTAATTTTGGTGAAGTTTGTTGAGTTTCTTGTTTGGTTATTTTTTGTTAATTTAAAAACAAATGGATTTATGGACTAACCTTATCAAAGTCGCTTTTTGTAAATTTCTCATAGCAACCTTGGGTTATTGTATGAATATTCGCACGTGATCGTGGGCTGAAATGAAAAAAATGCAGGACTACTACTCCAAAGTTATCCCAGCAAAAATATCTGGTTATCTAGCTTGTATATTCCTGATTTCCTTGAGATAAGATTTTGGGAAGAGTCATGAAAGGAAAGCATACACATTTGACAGTATTCGCCAAATAAAATAAATTTTATAAATATCGACAGAAATAACAATGAAGCAGGGACAAGCGAATAAGTCTGTACTAAATTCGATTACTTCGAGTAATGATTTTCTAATCTTGTGCGAATGCAAAAAAATTGTTAAGCTTTCAACTCTGGTTTTAATGAATGAGAAAATATTGTTTTTAATAAAAATAGAANCGACAGAAATAACAATGAAGCAGGGACAAGCGAATAAGTCTGTACTAAATTCGATTACTTCGAGTAATGATTTTATATTCTTGTGCGGATGCAAAAAAATTGTTAAGCTTTCAACTCTGGTTTTAATGAATGAGAAAATATTGTTTTTAATAAAAATAGAAGAGCGCAAATTTGCAAACCAAAAATATTTTTACCACGTACCAGGAATGAGTGTTAGGTTTTTCCAATAGGAATGATGGCAGAACAAGCAAACGAAATCAAAAATGGCTTTGACAGATGTGCTAGACAGTTTCGTAATCGCAAAATGAGTATGATAGCCAACTTTTCGGGCATGTATAAAATGGGATGGACTGTTCTGACCCATATGAGTGCTGCACTTAACGTCAAATACAAAATTAGCAATGTATACCTCCAAAAGTAATGGAACTCCTTTGCTGAACCAAGGTTCTCTGTAAGCGTGGGAAAGGCAGTTGTTGAGGAAGAAAATTACGACTTCTCACCAGAGAAAACTCAAATTGAATTAGAAGATTTGTTGGTCAACTAAAGTAGAATTAATAAAGCTATATTTCCTTCTTAGCCCTAACCGGAAATATTTTTTTGTCTTTTTTTTACAAGATACACGAGAGAATTTTTTTTTTGCATTCCTGCCAGATTCAAAAATCATTAGTGAAAACAATCGAATTTACTACTAACTGATACACTTCTTTCTCTTTCATAGTNAGGTTCTCTGTAAGCGTGGGAAAGGCAGTTGTTGAGGAAGAAAATTACGACTTCTCACCAGAGAAAACTCAAATTGAATTAGAAGATTTGTTGGTCAACTAAAGTAGAATTAATAAAGCTATATTTCCTTCTCAGCCCTAACCGGAAATGTTTTTTTGTCTTTTTTTACACGATACACGAGAGAATTTTTTTTTGCATTCCCGCCAGATTCAAAAATCATTAGTGAAAACAATCGAATTTACTACTAACTGATACACTTCTTTCTCTTTCATAGTTNCCATAGCTTTCCCCAAAATCTTATCTCCAGCAAATCGGAAATATCCAAGCTGGATAACCAGATAGCGCTAGGATAATTTGGAATAGTAGTCATGCATCTCCTTCATTTCAGTCGCGATCATCTGCGAATATTCACCTAATGACCCGTTAGATGAACTCAGTGTTCCCAAAACATAAAACATTACTGTGAAGCTTATTATGAATGGGTTTTAAAATTCGATATTGTTTCGGACAGTAATTTAGAAGGACTAAATAGTACATACACGATCATTGTCAAAAAATATGGAAAAATCTGTAAATACCGAAATTAGGATTTTTTCGAATTTTATTTGAACTTCTAGACTTATTCAGTCATAAATAAAATTATAACTAGTGTTATCAATGGTTTTGACATAATACTCTCAACGCTTCAGAACACAGTGTTACTTTTTTCGCATTTGGACACTGTACAACGGTTTGCTGTCATCTTCTGTAACCGTGTATCTATTATTGGCTCTAATATAGTCTCATCTAAATGTTAAACTCACGTCTCTTTTCGCTTTTTATTATTGTGTCAAGTATTTCTAGGTAGTTCACGTCATAAAGTAATTTTGAACCTGACTTTACGGGATTATCCTATTTCTAAAAGTGTCTATATTTGGCTCAAACTCACGTCTTTTTCTGCTCCTTTGGGATTCTGAATTCAAATACCCTTATAATTTACTCAATGTCCGTGGTTTCTACAAGTTGCTACCAATTTTCATCAAGGGCATTGTAATAAAAAACTTTTATAATCAGAATCTTGTTGCTCCTGAGCCTATGATTTTAATATTTTTCTTCTTCAGTGTCTGTCGATTTGTACGGGATTGAACAAAGTGCCAGTGTTATCTCAGTATGAGTTTTGTCTATAAAAAGATATTGGTGACCGGTGGAGCTCAAGGTATGAAGGATGAAGGATGTTCAATAATACTTACTATTCACTCCAATCCGTTATTAATATCACAGTCTTTAAATAGAATTATTGAGATGAGAAATTTATGCTCGTTAATATTAAATTTACAAAATATTTTTTTAGAAATTAGGCATAACTCGCACTTTGTAACAATTTGAACAGAAATGTTGCAAATATTTGTAGTGCAAATATATTTTGGACTACTTTCAATTTTAGTCCAAAAGATTGAAAACTTGCTATTAATTTAATATACTACATACGACCAGGTTGAATTTAACTGTTGTATAATTCGTAATAACTGTATTTTCCCTACAAAGCATGATAAATTTCTGACCTTAAGCCTAGTATCCTTGAGCAATTGACAAAAATTATCCAGTAAAATTTTATCTCAGAAAAACTTTTTCGAGAAAAAAAGTAGAAAAAAGGTAGAAATATTTCTAGATTTCTTTTTCTTTTTCTGTGTCGTATCCAAGAAATTCTTTTGAAAATAATCTTAGAAAAAACACTTAGGCTATCTAGTCTTTACTAAAATGTTCAAAGAAGTTTAAATTGATGCTTTTTCCCACTCTAGATTACATTTTTCTGGAAAAATAAATGTACTGCACATTTAAAATTTTTCGGGAAAAAAGAAGTGGTTTTTTGTCACGGGACAAAATTTTTCCAGAAAAAATTTGATCGTGGATACCGCGAAGACAATTTTTCCAACATTTTTCTAATCTGATCCATTTTTCCGGAAAAATGAGCTCAAGGATACTAGGCTTTAAAGTATAATAAAATTTTGTTTCTCAAAATTTCTGAATAGAATTAAAACACCTCTAAGCATTAATGCGTTCTAAACATTTGTAAAATTTCAAGACAATTGGTCTAGTGGAAAAAATTCTCTCAACTCGTTGATTTCAGTTGAAAAGGCTCATCAAATTTAAATTAATTTTCTAGACACGACAAGTTTATCTTACGACAAGTCTTATCTTACAAGTTTATCTTATACACGAAGGGGTACAATAGCATTTTGTGTCTCCATGGAACGACATTAAAGGTGTTAATCTGCACACGAGACGATATGGTAGGGCATGAAATGATACGATAAATTATTATTTTTTATACATATTCAGTATATTCTGACAAAATCTATTGCTCATGACGCAATCAGGAACGCTATCATAACCTGTTATACATCATAATTTAACCCTGCTTAATATAACATAAAGAACATTTAGTATCGGGCTAGAGTTCCTAACACTTCTACCCATCACCTCAAATATGGGCACCAAAATTTGTTGCAATTGATATACGAATAAATTACTTAACCAATTTCCACTTTCACAAGAAAACGTCATCAGTGAAAAGAAATGAGTAATACCTGATTTTAAAAATGAAATGCTTATTTCTTATGCGTTAGTTTGAAGTTATAACATTCTGGAAAATTATAAGTGGCAATTTAAATTTTTGGAAATGAGTTGGCGTTAGAAAATTTATCTAGCTTTTAACTGAAACAACCGTCAAGTCGGTAGAGAAGATTTCACCTCATCTTCGTCGTCTTCATTATCAGTTCAGCTGCAAAAATAAGAAAACATTTTCCATAAATTTTTAAAATCGATTTCAACGCTCTAGAACCGAATTAGTACCTTCATCCCCACCATAAATAACCCTGAAATTTAACTGCATATCAGACAAATATTTTACGTTCGTCTAAATTATTGCTTGGATATTGATGGCGGTCACTTTGAACAATTCATCCGTTAAAGAATTAAAAATAGTTAAATTATAATTTCCTAATCGTTTTTTGATTTTTTTACTACTTCACTAGATAAGGGAAGAAGTAATATTAAGCAATCAAGATTTTAAATTACTTAAAATATTTATGTTTATTAGATAAATAAGGAATTTGTAAAAACCGGTGAATCTGTAAAAACACGATTACGGCAGAGGTATAAAATGCCCATATCCGGATTTTGTGTATGGGTAATGAATGAAATAATGGATGAAGTGAGGTTTTCTAGCCAGTCACTAAATGTCCTCTTTGTACAGAAGGTTATTTATATAGCACAATTAACTTTCTCCATTCAAACTTCAAAAAATGCCAATGAGGCTGAGAAGTTTAGAAGTATGCGGCAGTGGCCACTACAAACTGCAGTTGAAGTTTAAAGACTTAGCCTTTACTTAATAAATTCAAAAAATTAATTTTTAATTTTTAGAAATTATTTATTTGAAATAATACTTGTAATATTTAATTCTAATTCATACTTGATTCTGTCCTCCAATTTTTTTCTTTTTTAAACTTTTGTGAACACTTAAACCAAGTAATTGAATTGGTTAAAGTGTTACTATTTTGAAAATACCAGTAACCGTTAGAATTGTTAGCCGCGCAATTTCTGTGCGAAAATTTTAGTTCTAAAGTCATGTACTTGATGGCAGTACCACTGACCCACGCTATGTCACTCTTATGCCCTAACAACCAGACTTATTTAAATAACACTCTGTATTTGTATGCATTGGTAGGTAAACTATAATTTCACTCACTATATTACAACAAACCGAATATTTGAAAGTTCATTTTCCTTCCAACCTACCTCGGTCAATGGGCGAATAAGTCGCACTTTGTGTTAAACTGAAATCACTTTTAAAGGTTTTAACGCATAGAGCAAAAATTCGATTCTCCAAGCTTGAAGTCATTCGAAACTAGTAAGTATGTCTATTGACTACGAACCGTAGACCTTACATCATTTACAAAATCAAAAAATATTTTAGAATAATAATTTTAAAAGTAAGAAATTTTTCAAAAGTCACATTACATTTGAATTTTAGTATGTCATAAATAAGTTTTATCAGATCAGTTTTTTATATTTTAGTTTCTTTTCGTGCGTCATCTCATGCAATGAAATTATCTTCGTTTTCATAGGATACACGGAGCGTTAATAAACGACAGGAAAGCTAGTGGTGACTGTAGAATTTAGTCAAGAGACATTTCATGCCGTGTCGCTTTGTATCATATTAAGTATTGACACGATGTATTGACAAGACTAAATATATTTTATCCTTTGACTATTAGGTTTAGGACGTGCCACGGTTGAAAAATTTAATGCAGCTGGAGGTATAGTTTTTGCAGTTGATAAAAATTTGAAGAAATTGGAAGAACTAAAATGTGATTTTTCTACTGTTACTACTATTTGCACTGATTTGACAAATTGGGATGCAACTAGAGCTGAATTGGAGAAGTATGGACCATTTGACCATCTAGTAAACAACGCTGGAGTAGTTCGAAACGAAAACTTCTTAGATACTCAAGAAACGAGTGTGGATTTGTAAGTAATACTGTTAAACTTCACATTTCTTGTATAATAGAGTAAAATTTTGTCCTGCAGTACATTTGGCGTCAATTTCAAAGCTGTTCTAAACGTAGCTAAAATTTTTTCAAAGGGTGTAATCGACAATAAAATTACTGGAGCTAGTATAGTCAACATTTCTTCCATAGTAAGTCCAGTTCGACATTACTATAAATTGACAAATTGATTGAATGTTTTACAGGCAGATAGAAAAGTATTTCCTGGAAATATGCTCTACAGCTGCAGCAAGGCTGCTCTTACCATGTTGACAAAATGTTTGGCTCAAGAACTTGGTCCACATGGGATACGAGTAAATTGTATCCGTCCGACTATTATGTTTACAGATATATTTGAATTCAATCCAGTCAAGTCTAAAGCTGACGTTGAAACCATATTATTACAAGCAACTGCTGGTTCTGCTTTTCCAAGACTCCTTGAGACTTCTGAAGCTGCAGAATTAATCCTATATCTATGCAGCAGTAAAGCGAATATGATAACTGGGCAAGATGTTGCCATTGATGGAGGGTTTAACCTGTGAATTTATAAAACAATTTATTTTGTGGGAATAAAGCATAAAATGGACAGACATAGAACCCAGAAGATTAAAAATTTTATTTTGGGAAAGTTTAAGTCAAAAAGGTTTCACATTAGATCAAGCATTGTAGTGAAACTGTGGAAGTTAAAAAACGTGGCTATGCAGTTGATAGATTGTTCATTGTCCAGCAAAAGGAAGCCATAATATAGTAAAATAGCGGCAAGTGACAGGATGCTTTCTAGGATTTGAAAAATGATCAACCGCCCTAAACTACCGCTCAACTAATCTGCATTTTCGATTAGCCATGCATTTTTCTTCCTTATAGTTTATTTTTAGTTAAATATACTGCTATGGTTACATTGAATACCTATTAAGTATTAGAACGTCTTCGGCGCACGTAATAATGCATACTAAATGTTTACACAGCATTTTTATAAATGTCGCCTGTTCTATTAGCCATACTTTGCACTTTAGGGAATCGATCATTCGCTTCAACCAGACGGTCAAGCTATCTATTATATAAATTTGGAATACATATTTGATGAAAATGTTGTCTAGTTATTCACTTTTTTCAATTTTCTACTAGCACAACCCAATTTTGTGTTGGCTATGTCAAGCATTTCTTATTGATTCGCATCGTAAACCAATGTTCTATTGCAACAATACTGCACGTAAGCTCAATGTACTTTTACTTTGCTCTACTTGCTTCCACGTGGCTTCAGTGAATTATGCAGTATGTTTAAACAAGAGTTACTGATTAGTCTAAACCTAACTTTTAATAAAAGTGAATAAGGTACGATATCAGCGAGTAAAATTAACATTTGACAAATTCTTACCAAACACAGAACCAAAAATTGTTAATGTGCCCTCGAATTAACAATCATTCATCACCTTATTAACAGCAGACAATGTGAATGTATTCTGTGCGTCCTCGTAACTTTTTATCATTAGTTATTTATATGTATTTTGTATTCTTAATTTTTAATTTGCATCCGTGCTACGAATACTTTTTATATTATAAAAACTACATGACCTTTATTCATAAGACTACGAACATATGTGAGCAAAATTCGGCTTATACACAGGGTTATTTATATAGCTCAATTTACTTTCTCCATTCAAACTACAAAAAAATGCAAATGAGACTAGGAAGTTTAGAAGCATGCGCCGGCGGACACTACAAACTATTCTAAACACTTATCGTTTACTTGGTAAGTTCAAAAAATAAATTTTTCTTTTTTCACAATTATTTATTTGAAATAATGCTTGTAATATTTATTTCTAATTACTTGATTCTACTAAACAGAGATAATCTTATTTTAGTAAATAATTTCAACAAATTTAAAGACAGGTCAGTGAAATTTGTAATCAAACATAGACTCAACGATTTCACCATCAATCGCTAACAAACAAAAATCAAAAAATTAAAAAGTGGATTTTGAGCTTTGAGTAATAGATTAAGTCTAATACTTATAACATCTTTAGAATCTACTTAACCACAATATACTTTTTTTTTTAGTTTTTTCTTTCCGTGATCCAATCACTTATTTTTATAGTTAGTCCTGCTTGCGGGGGTGTCTCGGTAAATTACCATTTTGTATTAGAAATGATACCTTTGACGCTTGAATAAAATGTAAATCAATCAATCAATCAATCCTGTTGTGTGCAGAAAAAAATTACTATTTTCATTAGGTCAAACTGGTGTAATTTTGAACACTGAGTTAACCATAGTAAAATTAATATGTAAATCAAGATTCACAAATCCGCTTTTTGTCACCAAACACTATGTTAAACACAAAATTAAAAAAGTTGCCTATATCGCATTATGTCACCTTCGCTTTATATCACCAAAAATTTGGGCTCCCTTGGGGGTGACATTAAACGAATTCCACTGTATCTACAAACATCTAATTTTTGTGAATTTTTTAATCTAACTTAAGCCTCTAGGTGAATCCAACTCTCTGCACCGTTTCTTCAGAAACATTGATCCACTCTTGCTGTTAAAGTTTTTAGACTCCATTTATAGTGATGGCTCTTTCTAAATAAATCTTGTGCTTCAGGTAACCAAAACCAGAAAAATTCATGGGACTTGTGTCAGTGCTTTTCACAGATATTTCCATTTTGTGTATTATGACCTTAGCGGCTCGCTCTCCCAATTTCTTGGCATATGGTGGGGGTTTCTTGGAGATATGAGACGGCGCTGTGTCGTGATGGACGAACATACTGTAAAGCTCGTGAATGCAATTTGATTCTAACTTAGTAACATTTTGTATGTTAAGAAGTCAATTTTACGAATTATAGATTTTGAGAGAATTTTACGTTCTTGTTGCTTGTGCTTCATTTTGGGCGATGAAAGTTCTATTTGTTTGTGACTTTGACTGTTTTCGATAGAGTGGAGTTTAGTGAACACAGTGGAAGTTGAAGCCAATTAGTTCCCACGACCTTCCTAACTCACATTAGATCTACTAGACAAACATTCTGACACTGTTATTTATCAACAGATGATTCCATAATAAGAATTTCCAAATTTGTATGCAACATAATCTCATTGAAATTCTTCAGTTGCCAAATATACAGGAAAGGGCATACTAAGTACACATCAAGGAAGTGGGTTAGATGTGAGTTTGCAAGGGGTGAGATGGGAGGTTTTAACTCCCTAATTTTTTATACATGGCTTTTGCAGTTAACACTTTCTCCATGTGTGGGGATTTGAGCATAAGACTCAATCCCCTCTACGGTACTCATAAATGAGACAGTAGACTCCTTACCTGGTAATGAATGACCAGGAAGGAAGAGATGGCCTGTAATAATGGAAAGCACAGGTGAGTTTCGGAGTTGTATTGAGTTTGAAAGCAGGATTCCACAGATCGGTTCTGTAGCACAAGTGATAGTGCTTATATGAACTACAAAACGAAACAATGTTTTGCGTCTGGTAGCAATATCAAATCCTATGGGATCTTTTATCTAAATCAAACCACCTGAGTTAGTTAAAATTATTTATTAGAAACAACAACATTAATCTCACAGATTTTCGAAAATTAGCGTAAATGGAAATCTGAATTTCTCTAATTTTAAGCCTCATGGTTATCTGAAATTGATTCAAACTAAACAACAGCAACTTCCACAAATATGTCCACTGTGAGACACGATTTTTGTAAAACAACTACATCAATCTCAAGAAACTTTATATGAACTAGAAAATGAAACAATGTTTTGCGTCTGATAGCAAAATTGAATCCTATTGCATCTTCAATCTAACTCAACCACCTGAGTTAGTAAAAATGACTTATTGGAAACAACAACATTAATCTAAATGAATTTCAAATATTAGCTGAAAAGGAAATCTGGACTTATCTAATTTTAAGTCTCATGGTTATCTAAAATTGATTCTAAACTGCGCAACAGCAACAAATAAGTCCAATGTGAAACACGATTTTGATGACACAGCTACACATCAATCTCAAGAAACTTTATATCAGCAACAAAATGAAACAATGTTTTGCGTTATAGCAAAATCGAATCTTATTGGATCTTCTATCTAAATCTAACTACCTGAGATAATTAGAGATTAATGTTACTGTTTCCACTAAATAAGTTAGCTAACTCAGGTGGCTTGAGTTAGATTGAAGATCTAATCGGATTTGATTTGGCTACCAGACGCAAAACATTGTTTCGTTCTGTAGTTCATATAAAGTTTCTTGAGATTGATGTAATAAAAATAGTGTTTCACAGTGGAAATATTTATAGAAGCTGCTGTTGCTTAGTTTCGAATCAAATTCGGATAACCATGATCTTAAAATTAGACAAATCCAGATTTCCATTTAAGCTAATTTTCGAAATTCTCTTAGATTAATGTAGTTGTTTCCAATAAATAATTTTACTCCGGTGGTTTGATTTAATTAGAAGATCCAATAGGATTCGATTTTGCTATCAGACGCAAAACATTTCGTTTTGTAGTTTATATAAAGTTTCTTGAGATTGATGTAATTGTTTCATAAAAATTGTGTTTCACAGTGGAAATATTTGTAGAAGCTGCTGTTGCTTAGTTTCAAATCAAATTCAGATAACCAAGAGACTTAAAATTAGACAAATCCAGATTTCTATTTAAACAATAAAAGCTTAACACAAACGGATAAGCGCTAAAAGCGATAAGGATAACATCAATTATGGTGACATTTTAACCATATTTGGTGATAAATGCTGAAAAAATCCGAATAATGGGCAAACATTCCTTAAATTAAAACATTATACATAGAGTTTGAACACTTATTTTTTGCAGGGAAAAGCTCAAACACTAAATTCAAACTCCCGTCAAATATGGCCCCAAATTTTCCGCCTCCGTTTGTGTGTATTCTTCCGTTTGAACAAAAAATTAATGACATATTAAAAAAAAAGTTTTTTTTTTTGCGTTTCATAATCTTTGGTTTCCGAAGTGAATCGAACCTTCCTTGAAAAAAGCATTAATAATTATACTCTTCATTTATAAAGCAAAATCTTCATTCTCTAAAATAAATAATTTTAATCTTCATTCTCTAAAAAATGTTAAAGTACATTCATATTAGGAGTTTTGACATTGTATAATCAAAAATTATTTCAAAATAATTTTTTTATTTCCAGGCGTCAAATGTCAATGCTTAGCAATGTCAAAAACAATCTCATTTTCTCACATATATAAACTGAAACGATAGCGAATACCTTAGAGTTTCATTTTATACTTTTTCTGTTAGAAACGCTGTGCTCAAGCTCAGTGTTGCCGTTAAGTCCGATCACAGCAAGTTTGTTTTTGTCTCCCATTTTATTCAGTATAATTGGACACTACCCTATGTCTAAATTAATTCAAATTTTTTGTTTATCTGTGAGCTTTTATTTGGTTAATACTGTCATGTCTATTCTTGTCGCTCATTTTCCAACAATTAATGACAAAAAAAGATTATTTTTATCTACTTCAGCTTTAATCGTTTCGCCAACAAAATTTCTTCAATTAAAAGAAAATTATGCGTTTTATAGATAATTACGTGTTTTTTATTTCATATTTCGACTCTTTATTTCATGAATCGTGCCCAGCCAAAGTTTTAACTGTGTGAATAACGTTGTTGCGATTCTGGATTATCCGCGAAACGGCCTTCCTGTTAATCAACATAGCATTCTAATAGATAGATTTTACGGTAATATCCACATTTATTGGCATATTAATATAATGATACATGGAGAGTTGTGCACTAGTTTGGTATGCAAGGATTGATCTTGAAGGAGTATGAAATTTTGTAGATTAATGAAGTCTGTCCTTAAATATAGTAGTAAACATTTGTGGTTCTTGGATAAAATTGACTTCGGGGTCAAGTGTTGGATTTGGATGAGCCGGGTCAGGAAGAATTTCAAAATTTTGAAAAATACTTGTTAGAAACAAGAATAAAGTGTCTCTGGCAAGACTTTCTCCAAGACATTGTCGTTTCCCTGCACTAAACGCGATCATACTCTCTGATTTGACAATAGTTTTTCCATCTGGACTTAAGAAACGGTCAGGTCTAAAATTTTCAGGGTCACCCCACGTATTTTGGTTGAAGTGTGCAGACACTAGATTCCCAATGACCATGGTTCCCTTCTTCACGTAATATCCATGAAAAGTTGTGTCTTCCATAGCGCAATGGAAGAGTCCAAAAGGAGCGATGCTAGAGTATCTGAGAATTTCCGTCGTCAACGCATCAGTGTAAGGCAACCTAAATAATAGATACACAGTATTCATAATTGTCAAACCGAATAGGCCAGAATCCCACGCGGAGCATCCCACGTAGCATAACGCGACTAGAATAATGTGCTTCTCTCTCTAGGTTTATAATTTGTAGCAAAAAATTTTGGCGCAAGAAGCGGCAAGAATTTTTCATTAACAATTACTAGTTAGATCTTAGAATATTAATACTATATAATAGGTTAGTATCTAGTACTATAGGAAGCATTAAAACTTGAAATCCAAAAATTCGAAAGGCAATCCGGTAAACAAAATTCATACGTTTCTATAGTATTTGGACTAATTCCTTCACAATATCTTACTAAATGGCCGGTAACAATAACTTATGCCAATGGAGGTAGGGTATTTCCTGGGTAAATCTTGATCTTGAGGGTCATTAAAATAAGATATCCTCAAAAAAGTATTCAAAATGCTATGCAACGTGTTATTTTTGTTTACCGGATTGTCACTTCAGGACACCTGTGGATTCTGTAATTTTCAGATTAAATGTTTCGTTTTTCCTAAGTGAGTTCTAATTTTAAGACAGCTTAATACCTGTCGGTATTTAACTACGCAAAAAGTATAACTAACGTGTTATATAATATTTTCGCATATTCGTGATCAGCGACTTCACAAAGTAAAAATTTTCCGGGAGATGTCGTTGACCTAAATGCAGTTGCGAGCATATGTCAAAGAAGTTGTCGGAAAGATAAATAACGACGTATGCTCATAAAGCATTCATGAGTGGCAAATGTCTTACATAAAGACATCCTACTTACTAGTGTGCATATTCAAGAAAACCTTGGCTCGGAACAAAGTACGTTCCACATGGCGAGTTTGAACGTGGTATAATTGTTTAACAAAGTTTCGTATTTAAAAATGTGAGATTTCAAAGTGAAACATCATTAAATTATAAACTCAATAATGAAATTAGGATGTGAGCCTAAACACACCCTAAGAATTTATTGTGCCATGAAACGTTTAGAAAAATTGATGATAATTATCCAAAGCTAACCTAATGGTAAAATTTTTTATCAGATCTTTGACTTGAAATCAGCAGCATCGGGAAACTTGGAGGCAATTTTAAGTATGAAATTACTCTACCCTTAGAGCCAATGAGGAATAATAGAAGAATATAAGAAGGAAGCGAGAATAGGTTGTGAGAAGAAGGTCCATCACTCTTCTATCACGACTTAAATCCACCATGCTATTGTTTTAGTTAAGGAAGACATAAGCATTAGTCATCATGAACTCTTGTGCTTATTTTCTGTTATTTCTTATTTCTACAGTGGGACAGTTTCAATGTCTCAGTACTTTTCCAAGTTACTTGTGCACTGAATCATACACTGGATGAGTACTTTCAAAATCTATGCTCAGTTAGTCTTAAGACTCAAAGTATTAGATATATAAAATCTCATTAAAAGTTTCAAGCGAGATTGTTAAATTTTAACAGGACAAATTCCCAAGCTTAGGTTGTCGAAATTGTGATAGAACACTTAACCTCTCTGTCTGTACTACACAAATAAGAAATTTCTATTATTAAAGCCCGACCAAAGTTTACATCCAAATGGTTAAACAAGGACTACAATATGTGATTTGATGTATTTTTAAACCTTTAAGCATTTAAGTTTGTAAATGTTGAAAACTGCCAATTTTTTATTTGGACTTCAATGAAATCTAATATAACTTCATCACATTTTATATTAATATCATTGGATTTCTTTATTATCATCGGCACTGGCAGTTTCTTAACTGCCTTCCATTAGGTTTGGAATTTTTTCAATCTCATTTATAATTCCACTCTTAATGTAGAGCACGTAATAGTAGAGCGGGAGATCTAACGCAATATTAAAATTTTTGGAAAAACTAATCCTACCACTATAATTATCCATGTTTTTATAATATTTCACTGTTGTTTGAAGAAAATACACAACACCAAGCTGCAAGTAGCAGTGACGGAGTGAAACGTTCAAATTTGAGTATTACATAAACGTTAAAATTTTCAATGCAGAGTCGTAGTAGAAGGATAACTCTTGCACATATATGACTATTATTAATAATATAGCGAGCTCAAACAATGAATCTAACCTTGATTTATCAGATAACAATGGTCGTCGATTTTTCCCAATCACTTCGTCCAACTCTGCTTGAAACCTAGCTTGGATTTTGGGAAATTTCATCAGATATAGGACTGCCCAAGTTAGAGTCGCTGATGTCGTACCCGATCCAGCTGAGTACAAATCCATAATAACAGCCTCTAGAGTTTTATCTCCACAAGGAAACAAGCAAGTAAATTGGTTGAATATTACTATTCTACAAGGCAAAACTAGGCAAACACGACGAAAGTTACTTAGGCCGCGGGTTAACGTAGAAATTGATGTTTGGTTTGCAACATCATTTTTACTGCATTAGTTTCAAAATTGAAATTTTCCTTATGCATTCCATTTTTGCCCTGTAGTGCATTTCGAATTCGATTAACTATTTTTGAACTTACAACCCCTGGCTTTATAAAAACTAGACTCTGGGTCAGTAGTTTTCTTTACTTCCATCAGNCGTAGAAATTGATGTTTGGTTTGCAACATCATTTTTACTGCATTAGTTTCAAAATTGAAATTTTCCTTATGCATCCCATTTTTGCCCTGTAGTGCATTTCGAATTCGATTAATTATTTTTGAACTTACAACCCCTGGCTTTATAAAAACTAGACTCTGGGTCAGTAGTTTTCTTTACTTCCATCAGNTTATTTTTGAACTTACAACCCCTGGCTTTATAAAAACTAGACTCTGGGTCAGTAGTTTTCTTTACTTCCATCAGGTAGACGTCAACTAGGTCCCTAGGATGTTGCTCATCCAAAAGACTCTCAATGTGCTCCTTTACAGTGTCTGAAAATATTTTGGAAAAGGGTACTAGAGTTTCCAACCCTTTGTTCCAACTCCGCAGGAGAAAGTTTGGCAATAGGTCAATGAGCTCAGGAAAAAATAGAAGAATGCCAGATTTAGCAATGTCAGCAAATGCCCTTTTTGATAAAAAAATAGTGTTAAACAACTCTATAGTAGTATTCATCATAAATTATTTAGTTACTCATTTGCACTGTCCATAATTTTATTGATGATTGGGTCGTCATGATCATCCCGTTTCCCTGCTACTATGCTCCATAAGGAATTGACAGTGGCCACAACAAATTTATTATTGACTGAGGTGGGTTGACCTTCATTGGCTTTCATCCACTGCAAAAATTCGTTGACGTCTTCTAATATAAAATTTTCCATCGTTTGTCTCCCAAATCCAAAGTCTCGCAACGTTTTCAAAACAAATCGGCGTTGTTCTAAATTCAAATTAAGTTGACGTAATTGCGGAAATGTNAAGTCTCGCAACGTTTTCAAAACAAATCGGCGTTGTTCTAAATTCAAATTAAGTTGACGTAATTGCGGAAATGTAGAAATAATGAACATTGGGGTAAAGACTTAGCCATCATGCTGTTACTTAAGATTTGAGAATGTATGGCATCAGCCAACTTTACGCTACATTAAATACTTGAATTGTATATCAAATTACATTCTTGGTTTTTAGCTTNAAGTCTCGCAACGTTTTCAAAACAAATCGGCGTTGTTCTAAATTCAAATTAAGTTGACGTAATTGCGGAAATGTGGAAATAATGAACATTGGGGTAAAGACTTAGCCATCATGCTGTTACTTAAGATTTGAGAATGGATGGCATCAGCCAACTTTACGCTACATTAAATACTTGAATTGTATATCAAATTACATTCTTGGTTTTTAGCTTNTATGGCATCAGCCAACTTTACGCTACATTAAATACTTGAATTGTATATCAAATTACATTCTTGGTTTTTAGCTTCTAAAAGCTTGATTAGGAGAAAGTGACTTTCACGTGGATAAAATAGTTTGCACAACCCCGTATCAACGTTTAGCTAGTTTGGTTTTATGAAAGTAGACAACGTATAAATACTGTCAACATAGGTAATTGGGTAAGAAATTCGATGTCTGAAAATGATGACAGTTCGAGTTAGCTCCCAAAGGATGCGAGAACAGCATATCTCTTCCAGTCGCTCTCAACATCCGGTTCCTATGTTGCTGTATCCTTCCATCTCAATAATGAACATCAACAAGTAAAACCATCATCTCATCCTACTTTTCCCTTTTACCATCCAAAGAAAAGCTAATATCCTTAGGTTAAGGTTTTTCATTATTACTAATAGTACTAATACTACTACAACAACTATGTTCTCTCTTCCAAATGTGCTATGACACTGGCTACCTCTAAAACGGTGTGAATCAACTATCATCCCATTAAATAAAAGAGGTGACCACAAAGTCGCATCTAATTATAGACCGATTGCTATCCTCAACACTATTTTAAAACTTTGTACCACAGTACTCAACACTCGCCTAAACGCCTGGATACGAGTAAATAACAAAATATCAGAATTNCCTGGATACGAGTAAATAACAAAATATCAGAATTCCAAGGAGGATTTCGGAAAGTAAAAAGTACATTAGACCACATTTTCATTTTACTTTGTATGATTCAACAACTGCCTCGTCAACAGAAACTACACACATGTTCCATTGATATCGCTCAAGCTTTTGCTAGCCCGCCACAAAGAACACTTTGGCTCAGTTTAAAACAAAATTGGACTGTCTCTAAACTTCATCAGAATACTCTCCTTTCTATATAACAAGTACAAAAGTATGCAGCCGAGAAGGATATATAGCTCCTATTAAAATTTGCAGAGGAGTTTTACAAGACCAGTCACTTATCCGTAGTTTATTAAACTTGTCCCTGGAGGACATTTTCAATAACATACAAAATTGTTTTGCTTCCAGGACACAACTGATGTCCACCACTGTACGTATCCTTATGCACGCCGACGACATTCTTCTAGTTGCCCCAACAAACGAGGCAGTACAAATCAAAATCAATATACAGTAAACCTCGGTTAAGCCGACTTCGGTTACCACGAACCCTCGGTTACCACGAACCAAGTGGTCCGGTCCGCACTCTGAGATAAGGAATTTGTGTATAAATGGAACCACTAAGCCGAACTCGGGTTAGGCGAACCCTCGGCTACCACGAACGCATTTTCGTGGCCCCAATCATAAGGCATATGCTTTTTTATCTCGGTTAACACTAACACCAATTAATTGATCAATTTTTAAAGGAACTTCAAGTTTTTTCTTACAAAATTTAATGAATAACTTTTCAAACGTTGAAATATGACAGAAAATGAACCAATCATAATTTTTGTCATTTTTTGTCTCCACAACAACTTACTATTATAAAGTAATGGTAAATTAAAACTACCTCGGCTAAGACGACAAATTATTTCCCAAGTTGTGTGTTCGGCTTACGCTTAAGCCGAACCTCGGCTACCACGAACCAAATATTTCGTTCCTTTGAAATTCAGCTTATCCGAGGTTTACTGTAGTTCGACGACAACTACTAATGAAAGGTCTCTTAAGAAACTTTAAAAAACAAAGATCATCGTTTTCAGCAGTTCCGGAAGGATATCAAAGAAAGAGAAGTTCCTATGGGGTAATGATCAGATACAGGTCGTCCGTGAGTACAAATACCTTGGTGTTATTTGATGATAGTGTAACAGCCACTACCACCCCAATTAAATCTCACATTACCCCGATTTCGTTCATGTCAGAGTGTATCACTATGTCATTATAGTATGAGTGTACCATCACGTCATTATGAAATGATTGTATCACCTTGACATTGTGAAATGAGTAACCATTTAGACAATAATGACAGGAGTGATAAACACAGATATGAGTGAAAATTACTTTAATTTCGCTCAACTTGTCAGAGTGTACCACCGTATCATTATGTTCTAGATGGCTACTCATGTCAATATATTGCTTGTGTCCCTCTATCACTTTTGGTTTTCTATAATTTCCCTCAATATATGAATATTGTTATCATTATTATTACCAATGTATGTCTCTTTGTCTGTCAATAGTTTATGTCTGTATGAATAAGAATAATAATTTTTATCATTATTATTAGTTAGTTTCTAAACTTCTTTTTATTATAGTCTAAGTTTAAACTTCTTTGTTTCTTCACGATAACTTATCAGACGAGAATTAGACAAATATAAATTGAATTTTTTCCAGTTTAACTTTAAATTTAAAAAAGCTCATTATTAAATCACATTCAACTGAAATCGTTAGATCCGGGTCTTATCACGGTAATACAGTGGTACACAGGCCTTTAAAACGCTGGAAACTACTTTTGTTCTATGTTATTTCGCTGGGGAAGGAGCTTTCTTAAAATTGTGTGCCGTTTATCTTCTAAACAAATTTTGTTTCTCGGGAAACACTTTTCAATTTCAGAAATACCATTGAAAATTAGCGTTTGACGTAAAAAATCAAGTCTCANTGAATTTTTTCCAGTTTAACTTTAAATTTAAAAAAGCTCATTATTAAATCACATTCAACTGAAATCGTTAGATCTACTACTTTGAACTACTTTTGTTCTATGTTTTTTCGCTGGGGAAGGAGCTTTCTTAAAATTGTGTGCCGTTTATCTTCTAAACAAATTTTTTTTCTCGGGAAACACTTTTCAATTTCAGAAATACCATTGAAAATTAGCGTTTGACGTAAAAAATCAAGTCTCANTTTTCTCGGGAAACACTTTTCAATTTCAGAAATACCATTGAAAATTAGCGTTTGACGTAAAAAATCAAGTCTCAACCATCAATGTTTCAGAAGTTATAATGTTTTAAATACTGAATTTTTTTGATATTTTTTTGAAACATGCCCATCTCTTAGTACATCGTCTAAAAAAATGTCTAAGATTTCAACTTTCAAAAAATCATAACTTCTTTCCTAGCGTTCGTAGAGACTTGATTTTTTGACGTCAACGCTACTTTTCAATGGTCTTTCTGAAATTGAAAAGTGTTTTCCCAGAAAAANGAGACTTGATTTTTTGACGTCAACGCTACTTTTCAATGGTCTTTCTGAAATTGAAAAGTGTTTTCCCAGAAAAATTTTGTTTAGAAGATATACGGCACACAATTTTAAAAACACTCTTTCCCCAGCAAAGAGCATGGGACAAAAGTAGCTTCAGCNAGAGACTTGATTTTTTGACGTCAACGCTACTTTTCAATGGTCTTTCTGAAATTGAAAAGTGTTTTCCCAGAAAAAATTTTGTTTAGAAGATATACGGCACACAATTTTCAAAACACTCTTTCCCCAGCAAAGAGCATGGGACAAAAGTAGCTTCAGCGTTTTTAAAGACCTGTGGACCGCTGTATAACCTATTACAAAAATAAAAAAAGAACAGAATGATTCAATTTTTTGGTACCAAATAATTTTTGTTCCAAAAACTGAATTCATCCAATTAGATAGACATATTTTACTATGTGCATCTTATTAGATAACTTTAATGCTTCAAAATTTTTGTGAAGATAACAATTATAGGATATCTGCTCTATAACGAGTATCGATCCAATTTAATTTTAAAATATTTTTCTAAAGGCAAACACCACTAATTTTTCAACAAATTTTTTTTGTTGGTACATTTAATTACATTGACAAATTCTCCTTTACTTATAATGGTTTGAATAAACATAATCTTGTATTTGTTTGTATATTTCAGATTATATAATGCCAAATTCAAAGCCGAACTTGTCGGTAGGTTTAAAACAGTGTGGCGAAGAAAAAAAACATTTGTTTAAAACAGTGTTTAAAACATGTTTAAAACAACTTGTTTTTTTTTTTTTTTTTTAAGTGTTTTAAACAAACTGAACTTTAGCTGCAACACACGACAAACGGACGATAAAATCATTATTTGCATTTTTTATTAATATTGCACTACGCATTAATCGATGTCCTGACGACTACCCATCTAGCAGGTCCTTTTATCGCTGATATTACAATTCAATTTTTTTACATGTAGAACACTTCCTNTTACAATTCAATTTTTTTACATGTAGAACACTTCCTTAACAATTAAATATCAATTTCAGTTGTTTCTTACGTTAATCTAGGTCGTGTGTGTTGTATTTAATTCTGAACTGGAATTTTCATGGTTAAAAACAAAACTTAAAAAAACTAAACTTTAAAATATGTGGAAGCTCTGGAGAAGTGTCTACTTGAGGATGCTAATTATGTGATTTTATTACAATTAACTAACTTTAAAAAAAACTCAGGTTTTGTTTGTTCCTTTCTAAAACTTTCATTGAATCACTATAGGCAACCAATGGCACTTCATATTCACAATTTAAAGCGAAGTGGGTGATAAGTCAACTTAAATCAAACCAAATAAAAAGGAATTGGGCTAGGAGACAAGCTGGAAGACGAAAAAAATGCTTAAAATTTACTATTACATAATAAAGCAATGTTGTGATAATAAAATTTTCTCTCAGCCTATGGTGGATTTGAATAAGGAAGTTCTACCTGTAGTTCGATGGGAAAGAGAATACATGGAGGAACGTGGAAAAAAGGTAAAAAATTGCATTGTGTATTTTCTAGATTTCAATTATCCCAGTTCATGGTCATNGGAGGAACGTGGAAAAAAGGTAAAAAATTGCATTGTGTATTTTCTAGATTTCAATTATCCCAGTTCATGGTCATACCGCTTGTAACTTATGAAAATTTGTGTCACATGTAAACCATTGTAAACAACTCAAAAATGACAGGGATAGTTAATGTCATTATATATATATATAGTACTGTCATGTCTTATCTATATCAAATATATCTTTTTCAAATTAATTTCAGGTGAACGAGACNGGAGGAACGTGGAAAAAAGGTAAAAAATTGCATTGTGTATTTTCTAGATTTCAATTATCCCAGTTCATGGTCATGGTCATACCGCTTGTAACTTTTGAAAATTTGTGTCACATGTAAACCATTGTAAACAACTCAAAAATGACAGGGATAGTTAATGTCATTATATATATAGTACTGTCATGTCTTATCTATATCAAATATATCTTTTTCAAATTAATTTCAGGTGAACGAGACGGATCCTGAAATACTCTTCCTACTACAACAAAAGGATGAAATATTGAAAAAGCTCAAGCAAGTAATATAATCAAGTTTCGCTTATGTTATTAACTCCTGTTCCTTATTTTCAAATTTTATTCTTAAGTTATAATAAAAAATCATATTTAGAATAATAATTGAATAAAAAAAAGTTTAGTTTTAATTTAGGTTCAAACTTTTTATTAAATTATAATAATAAATATTATTTACCATAATAGTTTAATAAAATAATTTGAACACATTTTCTTTCATTCAATTTTTGTATTTCGTAATTTAGCAAAACAACAATCCATAATATTGAAACTGAAATACAGTTTTTAGTTTTCCATGTTTGAGCTACAAATATTGTTAGACAAAACGTAATGTTCNATATTGAAACTGAAATACAGTTTTTAGTTTTCCATGTTTGAGCTACAAATATTGTTAGACAAAACGTAATGTTCCAAAAAACAAGTTGGACTGAACCAAAGGGGGCTCAAAATATTCCCATTAGATCCTTCCAGCAAAAAAAAAAAAATTTCACAACCATGTTATGTGTCCCTCTCAAGCGATGAAATGACCTCTACAAATGTTGCTTAGAATAGTTCAGTGACCAACTTTTTCTAATGAAATTTTTCTCTGTGATCACTTGTTCAAATTTTTGAAAATTTTGAAAATTTTACAAAACGCAAAAATTTCACAACTGTGTGATGTGTCCCTCTTGAGCGATGGAATGATCTCTACAAATGTTTCTTATAATAATTCAGTGACCAACTTTTTCTAATAAACTTTTTTTCTGTAATCAACTGTTCAAAGTTTTGAAGTTTTTCCTTGTAATTACGTAAGGTTGAAAGGTGTTTTTGTCAATTGTTTTGTTGGGTAATAGACGTATTCACGCAAATACGGATCGGTAACACGCACAATCGTGACTGGGTTAGTTGAGCGTGATTGCATACCTGTAACGGATATCGCGTTCAGGTAGTTCAGACCATATTTACCCGCGGCGTTTGAACGAGCCGAAATGCTCGTTCAACAGCTATCGAAGGCCTGCGAAGCGCGCCGGAGATTGCGCGCCGGAGATTGCGCGCCGCCATTTCTTTCGCGTTATAACAAAATACTACTGAAATATTCTATTAATTAACAACCTAGTCTAACAACCTAACGAATCCTAATCCTGACAACGAATGCATATTGTTTCAAAACTTCAAACACTTCAACAGTTGATCACAGAGAAAAAATTCATTAGAAAAAGTTGGTCACTGAACTATTCTAATCAACATTTGTAGAGGTCATTTCATTGCTCAAGAGGGACACATAATATGGTTGTGATATATTTTTCCTTTTTTTAAATTTTCAAAATTTTCAAAATTTTAACAAGTGATCACAGAGAAAAATTTTATTAGAAAAAGTTGGTCACTGAATCATTCTAACCAACTTTTGTAGAGGTCATTTGGTCGCTCAAGAGGGACACATAACACGGTTCTGAAGTTTTTTTTTTGAGCCCCCTTTGGTTCAGTCCAACCAAAAAACAGGGCAATGGGTCTTCTTAAGTGATAGATCAGTTTACAATTCATACTTTTCATTGTATTTGGGGACTCAAATCTCGCCTGGTTGTTAGGTTGTTAGGTTATGGTTGGTTGCGTTGGATTTAGAGCTGAATTTCCGTTCAGAAAGTGTAATTCGGTGTTTTGGGTACAAATGAGTTAAGATAAAATATATTGAACAAATGTGAGACACTTCACAATTTACGTCACAACTGTTTTATTTGAAGAGCTACGATTTTCTCGTTGATTGCGTTGGATTCATCACTAAATTTCCGTTCAGAAAACGCAATTCGTATTTGTCTAAATGTAGGTGTTTAGTTTACNAACGCAATTCGTATTTGTCTAAATGTAGGTGTTTAGTTTACAAATAAGTTAAGATGAAATATATGTAACAAATGTGAGACACTCCAGGTTTTACATCACAACTTTAACGAACTGTGAGGTGAGGGTAATAATCTGCTCTTAAGTATTTATGGATTTGATACAGTATATTCCCGAAAATATAATCACCTGCTAACACCTGTGAGACAAAAAGTAGANCAAATAAGTTAAGATGAAATATATGTAACAAATGTGAGACACTCCAGGTTTTACATCACAACTTTAACGAACTGAGAGGTGAGGGTAATAATCTGCTCTTATGTATTTATGGATTTGATACAGTATATTCCCGAAAATATAATCACCTGCTAACACCTGTGAGACAAAAAGTAGAGTAGCCGGTGTATTTCTACACTCGACCATAGGTTTCTTTATCTCACATTTAACCACCGGGTGATAAAGAATCCTTCCCACGGAATCCCCCTTCTCAATAACATTGGTCCCCCAGTTTTCAGTATCAAGAGTTGACTGTATCCTCTAACTCAGCACACCTAAACTTAATTTTCTACGGATTCGGCACAAATGTCGGAAATTCAAACACCCGGATTATTAACAACANGGAATTCAAACACCCGGATTATTAACAACAAAAGAAATAACCTAGCTAACGGAAAGAGAACCCTGAAAGACTTTTTCAAAAAGCCTCGGGGTAGGGGAGATGCAAACCGGGATTCTGCTCGCCACCTTATGTGAGACAAAAAGTAGAGTAGCCNAAAGCCTCGGGGTAGGGGAGATGCAAACCGGGATTCTGCTCGCCACCTTATGTGAGACAAAAAGTAGAGTAGCCGGTGTAATTCTACACTGGACCATGGGTCTCGTTATTTCACAGGAGAAGTTTTAACTCATACGTGTCATTATCTCTGGGGATCAAAGCCTCGCTGGGCTACTGTGAGAATATGAGTTTCCTCATATCTAACCAATGGGCGATAAAGAATGCTTCCCACATACCTAAAGGTCACTAAATTCTTATTGAGCGGTATAATTTAATTAAATAACTATCTAGTAGTGACTTCGATGCTACCGACCACTATGGGTATTAAACAGGTGCTACTAAGTTCCAAGAAGCGGTGTTTAGCCTTCAAAAGTTAATGAATCATTGAGAGATAGTATATTCTTAACAAACTTCTGCCTACACTACATGTGGAACTTAGAAATTTCATATTTAAATATTGCCAAGAATCACGTAAGCGACATGTTTTCAAAGTTTTATTTCAGTTATTTCAGTTAGCCATCAACCAATTTCAGCTTTGGTTTCATTTAGAGTAGAAACTACATAATGCATTGCTACCGTTGTAATGCAATTGGCCAGTTTAGTTTCCTAAAAACATATTAGCAAAAGTGTAAATACATTACTTACCGGTCCATTCTTGCCCATCTGAATTTAAGATTCCTGATAATTGAATAACTTTTATTAGAATGAAATAATTTCCCTGCATTTATCTCGATGAAACTCACCATGTTTGCCTTCAGATAACACATTGAAGACTTTATTATCCACGCGTCCACTAAATACAGGATCGCTGAAAGCTTCTCGTATCAACTTTGCATCAGTAAGAATAAGGACACTAGAGAAAGTGAAAATGAAATTTACAAATTTTGTAAATAGATCGGACTTTTAGGTAAGATAGTAGCTGACTTAAGGTAAGTTCTCATGGCCGCTTCTACATCAGCTTCGAGCGTTCGGTTTACACGAATTCGCAGATGTTAGAGCGTCTGCATGAGAATCGATCTCGCTTCAGACGCTCCTGAGTAAACGCGCGTCAACATTACTCGCGAAGTTCGCGTGAAGCTGGAAGCTCATAATTTTGAACTTCTTGCGTCAAACTAAACGCGTTTTTACTCTACTGGGGTATCCTAAACACTTTTTTGGAGGGAATTTTAAATAGTTTAATTTTCAAATTTTCAGTAATTTTGAATAATTCAGTAAAAAATTAATTTTTTCATTAATTATGTAAAAATTAATTAATTCAGTAACAAATTAATTTAGTAATTTTCAGTTCGTTTATTTTAATGAATAAAATAAATTGTATTCACTATTTTAAAAGCCTTATTTAAAAGGATAAATAAAGTAGGATCAGCTGTTCAAGACAGTATCTCGCATTTCGCTTGAGCTTTCATGAGAATTGTTTCCGCTGCGGACGCCGGAACTCGGAACCTCAACGCGTGAAGCTCGACGCTCATAAGAATCGCTCGAAGCTCATATACGANCTCATAAGAATCGCTCGAAGCTCATATACGAGCGGCCATGAGAACTTAAATTTAAACCTACTCAGTAAATCCAAATTTAGCTCCAATTATAGGACCATACTTCTTTCCCCATTTTTCGAAAGTCACATGAGGCTTTCCACCCACAGATAGAAGATTACCAATAAACGGCCAGCGTAAAGGTCCTGCAAAAATTATTTAGAGCTTAAACATAATATTTGCTTCACAAGAATTTCCTGTTTTCAAAATTTTAATTTTCTAAGTTTTTTTTTNTTAGAGCTTAAACATAATATTTGCTTCACAAGAATTTCCTGTTTTCAAAATTTTAATTTTCTAAGTTTTTTTTTTGTTTTGTTCCCTCATAAACCATAGAATGACCTCTAGGAAAGCTGTTGGAAATGGTGAGTGGAATAAATTTTCCCTCCTGCATTTTTCTCTGTGGTTATCCAGTTAGGATCACATAATCTATCGGTCATGCGGAAACTGGGTGTTCACCTTCACCTAAGCCCTATCACCTAAACGAATGACCGTAGAGAAAAATATTTGACGCAAGCATTTGACGCCAACTCCAACAACTTTGATGGAGGTCAATTTGTGGCTTATGAGGTAACATAAAACCTAAAAACACTTAGAAAGTTTTGAAGACAGGGAATTCATTTTTAAAATACTTAGAAATTTTGACTGCACCCATTTGGTCGAATCTAGCCTTTGCTACGCCCCACCTCCCCCTCTATGGACGATTTCAACCGGTCCTTCGATACGAACTTCAATTCCTTACGGCAATGTCAATGTACGGTACATTGTAACCAAAGTAGGTGAAAAAGTTAGACACGGCAAATAAAAGGAAGACTGGATTTTTTAGAATTGAAAATTCATGACAACATCATGACATGAAAACTACTATATTGTCGGTAGTCGATAGAGTTTAAGTAAAATGACTACTAAAAGTCTAAACTTGTCATAAAAGTTTTTTCTTTGTAAATTTATTTTTACAGGATGCAGGTGTTCGCCCATCTATTTCGGGTGACAATGATGTAATGAGAAGCGCGCATATCTTGGTGATTGAGAGAGAAAAAACTATATCGAATCTGACCACACGGTATAAATGAACCCCGTTGTAGTAAAAGTCTAGGTAGAGTGAAATATATTTTTCGTNTTTTTTCTTTGTAAATTTATTTTTACAGGATGCAGGTGTTCGCCCATCTATTTCGGGTGACAATGATGTAATGAAAAGCGCGCATATCTTGGTGATTGAGAGAGAAAAAACTATGTCGAATCTGACCACACGGTATAAATGAACCCCGTTGTAGTAAAAGTCTAGGTAGAGTGAAATATATTTTTCGTTCTTGCTGCACCAAGGAATTGACTTTTAATATTAAATAATTCGTTTATATCGAAATTTTTTAATAGAGTTACTCCGTGACACCCATCTCAAAATTCAGAATTCAACAACCAATTCAAATCACAGTTAATTCCACGCGAAAGTATCTTGGAAGAGTCTGATGTGAAAGACTTCTGTAACCCGTAACTGTCTACCATTATAGATTTCTCTCAATTTTTTGAAAGATACCCCTTAATAACCTCTTGTTATGTATGCGGAAGAAAATCTAATACTATGAGTCATCCGTTTAGATTGTGAAAAAAAAATAATAAAGATTAAATAAATTGGTAAGTATAATGTACATAGAATGATTATGTGCACTTTATGCTAAATTTTATATTCTTAATTTTTTCTTGGTTATTTTCATATTTTTAAGCTCATGCATAATCGCCTATAAAAGTATTTTAGTGTTACAATTCGTTTCTTAATACAGAAAACTTTGCCTAAGCCAAATTTGTTTAATTCGAACTCTCAGTTAACACGAATGCGTTTTCCATGTTAAGCCGAACTTCTGTTACCATGAACGAAATAATCCGGTCTCCATCGAGTTTAGGGTAATGCGAGGTTTACTGTTATTAGGTCCGGATGGATTATCAATATTTATGTACATAATTTCTATTGTAGTTAGGTAGTAATTGAATCCATCATTTTTCAATTTCACAAAATCTTTTCCTAAATTCAGTGAAGTTATAGTGAATTTGAAGGGACCGGCAAAATCATTCATTATAGCCGGAGTTCATTATATCCGTACAGTGAATGGACGCTACAATTCAATAATTGTTCATTACATCCAAAGATTTACTATAAGTTCAGCTACTTCGATGTAGAGAATTACTGGGGGATCGAGTTTGAACCTTTAAATGCGGCCATGTTCTCATGTTAAATTTCCATTTCAAGTAGATTAAACGCTTACATCATTTTTTCCGAAACTGCCGCGAGATTAATTTTGGCAAGCGTAAAGTCTTTTTTTGTCCCTTCAATTGAACCAACGCTTTGTTGGCTTCGAAGCTTTTTCCTGTATACATACTATGTATAAAACTAGTTGTATAGCAAGGTAGGTAGAGGTGCTTAATATGCGTTAAATTAGGAATGGAGGATGGACNCAAGATTAATTTTGGCAAGCGTAAAGTCTTTTTTTGTCCCTTCAATTGAACCAACGCTTTGTTGGCTTCGAAGCTTTTTCCTGTATACATACGATGTATAAAACTAGTTGTATAGCAAGGTAGGTAGAGGTGCTTAATATGCGTTAAATTAGGAATGGAGGATGGACGGGCCGCACAATTGTCCAAAACAAGCGAGCTTTTCGTATCAAATTATGAAGCCGTTTACGGTTCCGTGATTGAATTCTAGGTACTTCGTACCTGCTATCGCCTTCACGAACAAAAAGTTCTTCCGACTTTATCAAAGTTGATGGACATTCGACTCCAAGTCGAAAATTTTTCAAAAATGAAAAAAGAAACTTTACGCCAAATTTTCATAAAAAATGCGGATTCAAATACAAAATTTTCCTTAGTTGATTTGTTTAGTATTTTGTTGAATATTATGTCCAACTAACAAGTATGCCATGTTCACTATATCTGCACTTCCAAACAAAAAGCATGCGAAGTGTCCAAAACAAAATACAGGGTGTGCCACAGCAAACTACAATGTGGTGAGGTAACTGGCATTTATGGTTCTAGAGCAACTGTGGATTTGACTTTTAACTAAAACTCACTCTAGGTTTCACCTAAGTCAGGTGCATAGATGGGCATAGAAGAGTAAAAAACAATTCATGCTAAATTTAGATATATTTTTTGTATGTTCACTATAACCGGACAAAATCAGTCTTGGGACAGGTAGGTTTGGTTCACTAAGTCCGATAGTTCAGTATAGCCAATTCCATTACAGCCAGACTACTTAACACAATCTCCCAATTGCTTGCCAGGGACCGGACAGTATGGTTTGCAATAGCCGGAGTTCTATTATATCCGTAATCACTTTACTCGGACTTCATTGTAGTATGATTCTATAAGTTTCAATTACTTTAATTATCAACGGCGNTGTAGTATGATTCTATAAGTTTCAATTACTTTAATTATCAACGGCGAACACCGAAGCTGGAGGGGTTATAACATCGTCATTTCCGTCTATAGATCTGCACAGTGTCTGTGACTAGAAATATCGGTGCTAGTTACATAGTTGAAATAGATGTCAACAAACAGAAATGTTACAGCAAAATAGAGCAAGATTGTCACCAAAATATTTTGGTGCTGGAATTCAAAACCTTGTTTAACTGATTCAGTGTAAAATCGTGCTGTATGAGATGTTCCGCTACTGTTTTTAAATGCTATCTAAATCCATGGTCTATATACATATTTGGTCCAAGGTCTATATATTCTACTTTTAGTCATCTTATATAAGTCTATATTATATACAGAAATTCTACTTTCTATTAAATCGAGCATTTTGGGAAACTTGTGCTTCACAGATGCAACACGGAACACCTATTTTGTACGATTTCACCCCAAGGCACACGCAAGGGAAACACATTTATGTAACTAGTAGCATTCTGAAAGCTTTTTATTTCTAGGCAGGTCTAAGAGTTTCTGCTTTTTGTTTGAGGTAGAAGTTTAGATTCTTTTATTTGAAACTGGTGCTACCCAAACGAAACACGTAGCATCTATTTCGCACGATTTCGTTACTAGGTGGTAATAACATTAGGTTCATCTATCTTATTAACTATCTATCCATCTATTTATCTATCCAACTACTCAATTATCTATCCATCTATTTGTCGATTTATCTATCCATCTAACTACTCAACTATATATTCATTTATTTATCTATACACTTATCTATCCATCTATCTATACGCTCATCTATCCATCTATCCAAGGTTGCTATGAGGAATAAAATACAAAAGTCCTGTAAGAGGTTAGCCCATAACTATTATTTTTTTTGAATTTGAATTTTTTTTTCCTGGCTGACGCTTCGTCAGCCAGTATAATTTCAAACTATGTTACTATGACATAATTTTTAAATTTCAATATTAATTTTACTGATTAAATTTTTAATAGTGTATTTTTATTAACACTAAAAATTATTTCGACAAGATTTAATAATGCAGGTCGATATTTTTCAATAAATTATATTTTTGAAACTGTTAATAATTTAAAATTCGAAAGTAAAAAATAATTAAATTTGTTTACAAAAGCAAAGGTTTGTTATTTTTTTAGAATTGATAATTTTCCTAAAAATAATAGTTATGGGCTAACCTCTTAGAGGACTTTTGGATCATTCCTCATAGCAACCTTGCATCTATCTATATATTTATTTATTCATCTATGTATTTATCCATCAATATCCATCTATCATCTTATGCATCTATATAACCATCTACATACTCAACTGTGTATCCATACATCTAATCTATTTATCCATTTACCTAGTCATACATCTACATATCTATGTATTTATGCATCCATATCTCTCCATCTATTTATTCATCTACCTATCCATCTATTCATTTATACATATATCCGCTCAACTATCTGTTTTTGTATTCACGGTTACTACGGTGTGCGCTACCCTTTTCTTTACCGTGAACATCGAAGATGGAGAAGTTTATTATCACGATGTTTAGAATTGTTTGAATATTATACTGGGTCATAGACGAAGAAGGCTAACGACAAGTACGTCAACTACTACCTACCGAAGGGAACGTTAGGGTTACTCAATTGAATGATTTTTGATAATATTAAATTAGAAAATATTCATGGCGTTATCTGACCTGGTGGTAATTTGTGATTCTTCCGTGACTTCAAGTAGTAATACAACGCCAAAATTACTATGACAAGAATTGTTAAACTTCCAAACAAAGCCATTTTGTTATTGTATTCTATATTGACGGATCTGGAAAACAGAGTTGAAGCTCTTGCAATTCGCCTATTACGTTTTTAGCTATACAATTTTATAAATTTTGACTTTTGACCATAGAGNTTAGCTATACAATTTTATAAATTTTGACTTTTGACCATAGAGGACAAAAGATGACTAGTATTATTAAAGATAATATGTGAAGAGTTTAAAACTCATATGCCGGAATTATTTTTTTGTATGTTTTCTATTTCATGACCAAGTTAATTTTTATATATGCATTTATCTTTTAAAATGTGGTAAGTGATGAGGCGTAAACTGTTTTCGTTATATTCTCCCCCTACTGGACTGTCGAAGTGGAAGATGCAATGGTAAATGATTGCCACTGGGAACTTGTTATATAATTCTGTGGAAAAATGTCTTTGTCGTGGTTTTGGGCATATATCTTTGTATGGTGACCACCCAGACAGCTGGGACCTAGCACATTCGATTCAGCATCTAATTTCCAATAGGAATGACTTATCATTTACCAATTTATTAGCCAATAGGCCTGGCTTTTTAAAAATGACATTTTTTTTGGTGAGGAGAGAGAGAGGGATGGTAAAAAGACAGAAGAGTAGAACAGCTGTTGAAGAGACAGATAATTTTTGTCATTTTTAAAAAGCCAGGACAGTACTAAAATGACTCATGCTATATACTAAAAAAAGCGACAGCAGAATTTATATACTCTTCGCATTGAATAGACTTGTGTACCATTTACTATGTCCAGATTAAATCAAGAAGGTCAGACAATGTTATGTCATAGTGAGTATTCATTACAATGTACGTGTACAGTGGAGTTAGCTAAAATACATTAGACTATTATTATGTTTAATAATATTTTTTTCCAGACATACATAGTATTATTAAAGCATTGGTAATTAAGATCTTTATAGGCACCTGCCAATAGAGATCTTCAACCTTGGGTGATTCTGAATTTGCTAATCGGTGTGCTTAGTTATGGGTTCTGTTAAGAGCCTAGCATTGCAAATTCTCTCGCAAAGTTAGGTAGTTACGAGAACCCATAGTCACACCTTCCTGCATCTCTACCCCTAGGAAATAGTTTCGATACGGAATATTTAACATTAGAATTGCTAGGATCGGTAGTCACGTATCCAAGTTTCTCTAAAAATCCTACTAATTCTCCTATTAACTTTGCAGATGATAGCGATCATCCGCCGTCCAAATAATTACTCGCAATTTTTTATTGTATTTTTTATTATTGATTTTATTGAATTAGATTACGTGTATCAGGCTATTTAATTTTGTGTTTTTCATTTGTTGTCACTCACTTTATGCAAATAATCGTCAGAATTTTGCAAACTAGCTTGGTGTGAATTTACGTACTCATTTACAGTGAATGTTAGCTATATAACTTAAACCCAAGTAGCTTCTCGTTTAAGGCTACGGTATAGTCTAGGCTAATTGTTTAACTCATGAAATTATGATCCGCGATTTAATGGTTCTATAGCATTTAAATTGACATGTTTTCTGCAAAGTTAAACCTGTGTACTCTTTGACCACTACTGATAATGATTATCCATAACTCCAAATATTTTTACGCAAACTCTTATTGCTTTATTTAAGTTTAGGAAACTTCTGCTGCTATGGCTTTAATTGCAGCAATTTTAGAGGAAGGGAACCGATGACTCAGCAAACTCAGAACCAGTTTCCTTATGAGGATACCGATTACAAATTTCTAATGCTCTTCAAGTGTAAGTAACTCAGAATCCAAGACTCCGTGCACTGGACTTAATTTGTTTTTCTGGTGCCAACTGTTTGATTTTAGAAGAGCTTGTTGGCTTGACCTTTTTGGTTACAAAACAAGTCTAGTNGTTTTCTGGTGCCAACTGTTTGATTTTAGAAGAGCTTGTTGGCTTGACCTTTTTGGTTACAAAACAAGTCTAGTCAACAACACAATGAACCGAAATTGAACCCAATTGTTCTTACAGCTACTTAGCTCTAAGGACAAACAAAAATTCTAAAACACAAACAAACTACAAACGTTAATTTTGCTTTAGTTGAAATAAAGCTGAGCTTTATTTCCCAAAACTAAACACACAAATACAACAATAAACAAAACAGTACTCTCACATAGAGAGTACAAACAAAAATACGCCCGCTTAGAAGGACAAGTAAAATAATAATAATGTTCTTTCCATTTTACACAGGAACAATCTAAACAAAGGAAACTATTCTTATCTCTCCACAGGGAGAGATAAGAAATGATAATTACAAAACTTTACCCTGTGTCAATATTTATTAGTATATGTATATGTATTTAAATTAATTGAATCTCTATTCTTTTTAAATTTAGCTTCAATGTATAAGAACTATTTTGTATTTATAGATTTATTATACCTGTTTTTTTTTGTTGTAAAATATTCAAATAACAACTAGGCATATACTCATAAAACATACAAATAACGTGTCTGAAATCTAAGTATTATTTTGTTGGAGTAAAAAATAAACCCTAAACTTGCGTTATTATAGTTATTTAATATATACAGTGGTTTTAGCTTAATGTCACCTCCGAGGGAGACAAAAAATCGGTTGACAGTAGGCGGAGTTGACAAAAGCCGATAATGGCAACTGACTAATACTTCATAGATTAGGTGACATAAACCGAAGTTTCTGGTTTTAGATACGCATTTTATGATACGATACCTTTTTCGATTTATTTTACAGCTTTTGAAGTTATTACCTGAATTTGGAATACTCTAAAAGCAAATTAATTCTTAAAGTAATCGGCAAGTTTTTTTTGCAATATGTTAGGAAAATGGCTTTGAGATATTATCGTGTCAGAAANAAGTTTTTTTTGCAATATGTTAGGAAAATGGCTTTGAGATATTATCGTGTCAGAAACTCCCAAAATATCGGTACTTGTTTGCAAAGTTCTTCACTTTCAATGTTGCTTATCATTAAAACTTTAAGTTTCTCAATTCTAACAATGTGCCCATCTAAAGTTGGCATACTCGCGGTTGGAATAAAATCGCGACTGCGGGTGAGCCTTTAAAAAAGTAAACTTTCACGATCGAGGATCGCATAGTAGAATACAAAAAATAGGTGAATGAAACAGTTCCCCCAAGGGTCTATGACCGCCCACACCATTTAACCCCAATCCTTATATATTTGTGTAATCTTTAACACATAGGTGGGTCTTTATGTAAGTTTCTTAAAAAAATTTGTCCCCAATACTAAAACCGACCATATAATCCAAAGACTACTAAAGGTCTTTACACTAAATATCACCCCAATCAACGTTGCCATATAGTATCATCGCTAATTATTTTACAAAGAAATTTTCAAGAAAGTTGGCAGCCATTTTTTTATCTACTGTCTGTAGTATGTGTAAAAAGTTACACATACTTGGCATACGAACTTATTACTTTCTAAACCTGTGTAAATATTTACACATAGGCAACGTTGCACTTTTTTCCTTACTTTCAATGACCCTTGGCATATTCAAGATCAGGAGCTTGGCAACATTTTTAGTAGGTATAAAAATTATAAACAATCTTTTTGCTGTGTAATTAATTACACAATTATAGAGATCGCCAATTTTGAACACGGTGCTGAGCAGTCAGTGTTTTAATAAATGCATGATTTGCAGGGACGCCGCAATTATGCGCAACTTTTCGTATTTTATTGCGGCGGATTGTATTTTTTTATGGGTTGAAACTTCTAAATTATGTGTTTTATGCGATTTCAAAATAAGCGTAATTGACTTATATAATTTGTAACTAACATCTATATTTTATTGATTAATCGCTATCAGCATCAAGGGCAGCTTCTTCTCCTACCTCATTGTCCTTATAGTACACCACTTTCAAATGAATTTCGAGATTCTCTTCTGTCAGTTTGGTCCGAAGAACGGTAAATGTCCGTCCTAGCATTGAGAAGCTTCTCTCGACGCTGGACACTCAAACAATTCAACGCAAGTGTTGATAAATTTGGCATTTCGACGGTATGATTCTTCCAAAATTCAAATGGAGCTTGAGTATGTGATTGAAATATAGTAGCATCTTTAACAATGACTGCATACTTAACAATTTCTTCAATTGGAATTTCTTCAATTGGAATTTCTTTATCCGGAAACTGTAAAATAGCTGGACAATTGGTTGTCCTTAATTAGTGTATATGCTTTCTTGGATCAAAAACTTGCACATTTCTCCAAAACTGTAACGCTGGATACTTCTCATCCAAATATAATTCAAGTTTATGACAGTTCAGGCCATATATTTTGAAAAGTTCTTCTACGGCTTTTAAGTTAAGCCAAACTTCAAAAGCTGGGATTTTGTCACATTTCAAAAACTCAATTGAGTTCTTTAGACCATTGTACACTTTACTCAGACGTTCCAACTGCTTGACTAATTCCTGATTTTCTACCATTGACTTCAAATTTTTAATTGCAATACTGTCTGTGTAAGTTGTCAATGAATTTTACCACGGCGTCGAAATGTCGCCAGTGGTAGTTTCCAGCTGCCACCCAAGTCGTCCATCTTGTTAATACAGGTACTGGAGGTAAGACCTCTTCATAACCACATCCTTAAGGCTTTGTAGCAGAAGACTTCGTCGCGCCGGTGCTTTAGTAAGAGCAGATTTTATGGATGAAATAAATTTGTCAGCAAGTTCCATATTTGATCTGAGTTCCTAGCAGTAAGGTGTAGAATATGTTCCCAACACGTGCTATGGATCATTCTGTTTTAACAAGATTTACATCATAATTTAAAAATATTAACTTTTAAGTTTATACGAATATACCTTTCGCTGAAAGCCTGTAATTTCTGCGCCGCTGCGTACATGTATGGCGCATTATCCGAAAGGAAAACTTTGCAGTTTTTTTTTGTCAATGAAGTAGTCATGAAGAACAGAGGCTACTTGTTTCGCAGCTTCAAATGCAGTTCCCATCAATCGAAAATTTGTCCCAGGTAGAAGTGACTTTCCTAAGACGTTGAAACTTTGCGGTTCCGTATGTCAATGCTTTCGTCCACCATAATTGCTACTGGTTGATTTCTGAAAAGCAGAAATCGTTTAGTATTTAGAATAACTTTATGTAATTTAAACAAAACAGTAACTCGAGTTAATTCAGAAGAGCACCTTAGTTTTTCTATTTTCTCGCTTTTGTTATGTTGCTCAGCTTGACACAGTAGCCCTCGTAATTTTGTTATCCCAAGCAAGTTATCTCCATTCTTTACATACTTTTTGATCCAATTCCGAATTTTGGTTGTCGATAGGACATTTAGCGGGCCTCCAGCTGAAACAAATGCTTCAACTAGAGATTGCCAGCGGTCGCCAATTGGAGGTGGTTGCTTTATCACCGGTTGTTTTTTAAGTGAATCTGTTCAAAGAATCAAACTAATATTTTTTCTTCAAATATCATTTTAATATCATAATTCAGAAAAAATTTAACTTACTTTTTTGCCTCAAGTGCTTTGTAGATTGTAAGTGGCTATCAACAAAAGATTTTCTAGCAAAATTTACTTCCGTTATGCAAAATTTACACCAGAGTTTTCCATTTTTGTCTTCTAAGCTGGGATCGCCTAATTCTTTCACTCTACTAGTCGCAGAAATCTTAGTTTTTGGCATATTTGATTAATTGATACAACAGGCTTCAAAAGTGACAAATCTGCACACAATACCAGTCAAAATGCCCGATTCCTAACCCCTGCTACACCACGAAAATAAACAAGGACCAATCTACAATGCAATTCGGTTATAAGTTAAATTTTATTTTTATTTAGGTTTTAAGGTTGTTAATGTTTTCTTGTTGGTTCAAAAAATTTTTTAGGTTTTAGGATTTTTAATGTTTTTTTGTTAGTTTTCAAATTTTCTTAGAATTTCTAATTCTTTTAAGATTTTTATTTTTTGTGTTAGGTTTTTTTATTTATTAGTTAAATTTAATCATTTTTTGAAAAAATTTTTTTTATTCTTTAGGCTTTTTTATTTTAGGTTTTTTATTTAGGGTTTTATTTTCTTTTTTTGTTAGGTTTAAAAAAATATTTAGGTTTTTTATTTTAAGTTTTTTAAACCTAAACAAAAACTCAACAAAAAAATAAAAAAACCATACCAATTTTAAAAACTTAAAAAGTATAAAAAAATACTAACAATGGGTAGCGGTCAACCATCCTTGCCTAAATACAACACGCAGCTGTAATAAGAAATAAAATTATAAGCGAATTGCACTGTGGGCTGGTCTGTTTCGTTTATTTTTGTGGTGGTGCTGGGGTTAAGAATCGGATGTTTTTTACTCTGGTGCACACATGGTATGTTGAGAAAATTAAACTTAAAATTTAGAGGCATAATAGCTATTTTATGGATGAATTTATTAGTTGAGATTGAAACTGCTGACAGAAGATTAAAGACAGCCCAATTTTTCTCTATTTTTGGAAACTTAAAGAATTCCCTACAACTTTTGCAAATATTCAAGTTTGTTAAATTTTATGCACATTGAAAAAAAATATGCGATTTCCAAAAAAATATGCGATTTCAAAAAAACTATGCGTTTTATGCGATTTTTTATTGCATAATTGGAAAACTTTAGCGATGAATCCTTGAGAAAATCTTTTCCTACTGTTTGGGAACACACCGTTACGATTATGCGTTTTATGCAAAACAACGTCCCTGATGATTAGTTACTAAAAAAATTACTTCAACCAAAAGATTGCCTAGAAATCCAGTAATTGTACGGAATCTCTCACGTACGGATATGGCATGATGGTATGACGAATATTTAATAAACTCTGAACGGCGCTTGGTGGAGGTTCTGGAAGCTCGATTTACGACTCTTGAAACGCAACGTTGCGTTTGGTTGCTACAAATTCTCACACAAAAGCTAAAACGAATTCGTTGCATAGTATCGAAAAGTAACAGGGAATTGGATGATCGGTGGAAGGTGACAAACTCTACGAGGTGATATACTAGATCACATCTTATAGTCTCGGCTATGAAGACTGCAGTATCTTTGAAAAAACGAATTCCACGCTTGAATTGAATGCAATTGTATTTTTCCAATAGGTTTTACCTATCTCGCAAACGTTTCACAGGGATGGTGGTCATGATGAGTCTCTGAGTCCTGAGCTTTCGTTCGGCTCTCTTGAGGCGTGATCTATTTTATCACCTGTTATAATCGCTAACTTTTAAATCCAATAATACTATAAATAAATTTACAAACAATAATCTTGCACTCATACAAACGACGTTTTTTCCAAACTTTCATAGCGATTTATCGTCAACAGGTATGTTTTTATGAAGACGTTCAGGTATATCGAGGATGTTGAACTCATCCCTCCAAAACCGTGAGATATCTCAACGCAGATTAGGGTCATTGTCCTTCTCTCTGGCAGACTACCAAAAACCTGAGTCTAGCCATCTACTTTCGATGATCACAGACTCACTTTTTGTATTAAAGATTTCAAGTTGTTTCATTGAGCTGAGTTCGAGTCAGACACATTTTGGCCTCACTGCTCACCGAAACAGTTTGTTAAACATCTCAAAAGTTGTAGATGAGTACCTGATCAAGACTAATCTCACTGAGCCGCTTATTAAAAATCTGGCAATTAGTGTTTTTATCTCTATAATCATTGATGACTGAGTCCGTTACGATAGGGAGTAAGGATCATGATTCTGAGAGTCGACTCCCAAACTTAGGAGCCTTGACTCTTTTTAAACATGCACAAATGAACTATGGGGCATACTTTCCTTAGTTCTTCTCAACTTTCACCAGTAAATATTTTTTTTGTAATTTTACAAGATATTTGTTTAAATAAGTATTTTAAAAGTTCTAATTGTTTCAAATTATTATGCAACTTTTGGACTTGAGTTGTAAGGAGCGATTTCTTATATGACAACGATTAGCCAATTTAACAGTCATAAAAAATATGACAATTTCGTACATTCCTTTACACATCAAAAAACTTGAGAACCAAAAAGTACAAAAAAATACAAATTAAAAAAATATTATTATTGAACTTTTGCACCGAAGTTTTGTGGATTATGTATCTATGTAATGTGATGCATTGTAGTATTATTAATTTCCTCCAGTATCATCAAGCACTTCAAATATGGTCATCGCTTCTTGTATTCGCCCAACTTGCATAATAATTTTATTTCCAAAAACTAAACTGTTCTTAAAGGATCCGCAGTAAATCCCACTTTAGAGTGATAAAACACATGGATGCATTGACGAAGTATATTGACTGTCGATGTTCAGAATATACGTTAGTACAGGGTGTCATAAAAGTCAATGGAGCATGGAGAAAGCATTGCTTGGAAAACACATGAGAAAAAAATGCGTCATGTTGTTCTCTCAAATCAATCCTCTTTGCTCCATGCTCCATTGACTTTTCAGACACCCTGTATGATTGATGCAATGACATTCGCGAAAATAAGTAAAATCATACTTACGCATATAACAACAAGGCTGAAATTCAAATCATTTGACCTTTACCTGAAATTTGATTTATCTCTGATTTTTTTTTTAATTTATTCCCATTAAGTCGTAAGTGAAATTACCAGGTAACCCGATCGCTGAAATTGGATAGATTTCCATCTATTCTGTCGTCCTCATCATCCCGTTCCTGTGTTGCTGTGTGCCTCACCGCAAGATCAGGGACAACAAGAAACCAATACCTCAAACTCTTTTCTTTCCAATAATACTATAAAGAAAAGTCCCTTCGGTTAGGTTTTTCTTAATTTAGAATTTTTTCTAGAAATAGAAGTAATACTAATACAGTGGTTTCAGCTTAATGTCACTACCCCTTAATGTCACACTTCGCTTATTGTCACCCTGTTGGCTTTTCCCCGGCTAAACTCCATGCTCTCATGTACTAAATACTCTGCCTATCGTCACACCTCCTATTGTCAACCTCCGCCTATGGTCATCCCATTTGAAGAGAATGTACCGCACATAACCACACTTTAATGGCAACTTTCGGTTCTCAGGCCCAGAATATACTCGTGTTTGCTTAAATGGTGTGGGCGGTCAGAGACCCTTGGGGGAACTGTTTCATTCACCTATTTGTTGTATTCTACTATGAGATCCTCGATCGTGAAAGTTTACTTTTTTAAAGACTCAGCCGCAGTCGCGGGTTTATTCCAACCGCGAGTATGTTAACTTTAGATGGGCACATGGTTAGAATTGAGAAACTTAAAGTTTTGATGATAAGCAACATTGGAAGTGAAGAATTTTGCAAACAAGTACCGATATTTTGGGAGTTTCTGACACGATAATATCTCAATGCCATTTTTCTGGCATATTGCAAAAAAACTTGCCGATTACTTTAAGAAGTAATTTGCTTTTAGAGTATTCCAAATTCAGGTAATAACTTCAAAAGCTGTAAAATAAATCGAAAAAGGTATCGTATCATAAAATGCGCATCTAAAACCAGAAACTTCGGTTNCGGTTTATGTCACCTAATCTATGAAGTATTAGTCAGTTGCCATTATCGGCTATTGTCAACTCCGCCTACTGTCAACCGATTTTTTGGCTCCCTCGGAGGTGACATTAAGCTAAAACCATTGTATTACTAATTTAATATTAGTATTAATATCAATAATAATATTAATATTACTAATACTATTTATATAAATAATGGCCCAATTCCCGTATAGAGCGGCTGGTATTCTCTGAAACAAAATAAGTCATATACTTTTTTTTTTCTTTTTTTTACTATTCTTGAATTTCTAAATTCTCCGGTCGGTTGTTATAAAAAACCCCAACCCGTACGCATTGTCACTCAACATTAGTCTTCCATGGGCTCGTCCATATATAATACTATTTAAAAATTCTTACGTTCAGGACTCGCCCTAGTGTTCTCCATGACTCTGACTCCGGAGTCATGACTGACTTTAACGTATAAAAAAATTTCATTTCCGATTATACTATAGGTTCTCAGTTTTTGTATTAGGTAACTCGGGACTCAGAATAGACTTCTTAAATTTAGAATCAGTGTCATCACTCCGACAGTCGATTCCCAATATTTACAGAGTCAGAGTCATGACTCCGTAAGTATTAAAAATCTAGTTTTCATTCATTTATAAACAAACTTGATTTTGGGAATTCGGTAGTGACCTAATTGATTTTGGATGTAGTAATTGGATTGGAAGTCATGACTCTGAGTCTCTCAACTTTGGGAGTTGACACTCGATGTCATCAGACTCCTTGATTGTTAGGAGTCGATTCTGAGTCAGTCAGTGTCATGACTGTCTCTCGAGTCACGTACAAAGTATGGAAAATTGGTATTAAAGTAATAAAGGCTTATCGGCCAAATGTAAAAGGTGTGGGAAAGAGTTTCAAGAAATAATACACCGACTTAAACTCACTTATTGTTTAAATTAAATTTATTTTTGATAATTATAAAAAAAATCGGATAATTATTAAAAAAATTCGATTTTTTTGATTTTTTCGTAAAAATCAAAAAAAATCACAAACCCTGGTTTTGAATATGTCATGACTCTGACATCCAATCGCAAAGGAATCAGAGTCGCCAAATACTCTCAGGTCTCAAAAACCCTGGGAGTCAGAGTCATGGAGAACACTACTAATTAATTATAATAAATTAGATTTGGTTGATTTCTGTATTATTGAATGACCAGCTACGCGAACCCACCCTAGGTGGTGTGCGGCGAAATATAAACACAACTTTTCAATTTTGAATCTGGAGCGCAGAAAAAGATGAACTTGAGAAAAAGAGTTAAAAAAAAGTATGACTTATTTTGTATCGGAGGAGTCATGTGTGGTATATGTGAAATTTTTTGTCACTTTTCTGAGTTTGACTTAAAAAATATATGGGAAAAGAGGTTTTTCCTAAAAAAATTTTTTGACAAAATTTATTCAAAATACGATTCTCTATCGCTGCATGCTTTTTATTCAATTAATTCATTTGTTCGGATGCCTGGAGCGATTTATTTGCATATGCGAAACTACTTTCACAATTACCAACAAAAGTGTGCTAATTGTGAAAACTAGGTGTGGTAATTGTGAAAAGTTAGATAGAATTAATTTACGGTCATTTCAACTTAAACTTTTTTCATAAAGTGATAGAGAAAATCATACTGATGTTGATAGTGAAAACTAGAACATGATCCGCTTTTCTGGCTATTTATGGGAACCTTCTAAGTATTTATGGAAACCTCCAAAAATTAATGGTTGAAATATTTTGAAACCCTATCTCTTAGCATGTCTTTCCTCGTCCGTTCGATTTTTGAGAATTTTGAGTATACAACTCAAGTCGTTGAGCCCATGCCAAAAGCATTGGGTTTTTTAAATTTCACAATTGCCACACGTTTGAGGATTTTGTGTGGTAATTGTGAAACTTGAATAACTAATTCAAAAATTGATAAATAAATAAAAAATTTTCGGAAAGTCAATCTAGTACTTCTAGGCTATCGATTGACAAAAGCTCAAAAACTTACAATGAATGCAGCAGCTGCAGTCTCCAACTTTCCAATAGTGCTCCAGAACTCTTCAATTGGAATTTTTTTTTACTTTTAGTTTTTGTCAATTATTAATTAAGTTTTATGAAATTTAAAAAAATTCCAACTGCCCAAGGATAGACAGATGTATTGTCTATATTTTCAAAAAAAAAACTCCCGCAAAAGTCTCACTTAACACAATTTTTTTAAACTTTTCACAATTACCACACTTGACTAGTAAAGGATCATAATCAGATTATAGAAAACTTCTTGAATGATAGAATTAATTGCTTTGTCTATTACTAACCGAAAGTCAATTAGAAAATTCAAAGGTTTAATTAGAAGTGCAATGTCAAGTTCAAGAAAAGAATTAATTGATTGGACTGTTACCTGCGGCATCCTGGTTCCTGGACCTCGACCTGGTGCTGGATAGCTCGGTTTAGTATTACATATTCGATAAATTTTAACTGAATTAGAAGTAAAATAAAACTTAATTGACATAAATGTGTAGGAAGATATGGAAGAGACAACTATGATGTGTCCGAAATTTATACATGCCTCTGAGGTGGTTAGAACTATCGGGAACCGGTAGTTTTTTAAGCCAATGAGAGACCTTCAAAATGAGTCACATTTCATAGTTCTATTAATTCCAGTCTGATAGTACTATGAATCGTTCTATACAATTACGGAAATAGGGCCAGTATATATCCTATAGTGAGCATTGTCGGTTGACAACGCTCAGATATCTTTTTCCTGGAACAAAGTAAATAGCTCTCCTTTCCTATCTCCATTTTGAATTATTTTTATTTATTAAAAATTTGATTTAAATTAAAGTAATTACCTTTTGATGGTCAACTGGTGACCTAGGTCACCTCACTCCACAGGACACAACTCATCATCATCATCATTCGGAGCTCAAGGACTCTTCTAAGGACCTCAAAGACTTCAAACCACTACATTGTTTTGTTTTTTTCTAATTAAACTCATCTGTGGCTTGAGGTTGCTCTACTTATTTGATTCATTACCCACAAGATGGCGAGCAGAATCCCAGTTCGAGTCTGCCCAACCCCTAGACAATTTTAACTTTTTTCAGGTTTCTCACTCCGTTAGTTAGATTATCTCCTTAGTAAATAATCCTGGGAGTTTAATTTCCGCCATATCCTGCATTTGTTTAATTAAGGTTAGTTGTAATGAGTTAGAAGATACAGTGGACTCTTGATATTGGACGCTGGAGGTCCAATGATATTAGTAAGGGGGTTTTGTGGGAGTTCTGTATTGCCTAGGTGTGTAGATGTGAGGAGACTCGTACCCGCACAGTAGTCAAGCGAGGCTCTTATCTCCTTGGTTAATAAGTATTGTAAGGATTTCTTCCCTTTTGTGAAGTTTTCCACCTTCTTTTGAGTACTTAATAGCTAATAGTCATAATTTGGAATGATACTCTCTTCGGCACCTTACATACGAATGTCTAGAGCTTCCACAGTTTTTTTAAGAAGCGTTTTTTCTTAGCTCAATAAAGCCGAACTCAAATCAAGTCTTCACTAAATTAAATAAATAGACCAATCATCAATTATTAACCATAGACTAAACAATTTCCTTTTAATTTCACTTTCCCTATTCGATAGTGTACAAAATGACCACTATGATGAACTGTAAACAACTAGAAGAGAGGAGTTGTGAGTATGGCCTTGCATGATCAGAGTTAACAAAAAAAGCTATTGCGCATGTGCATAAAAACTTTGCGCCCCTAACAGGTCCCTAACATAGGCAAATGCAAAACAATGAAGCAAAGGAGAGAGGCAGAGAAAGGGGTGGGTGGGCAGGTTCTCTGTTGAGTGAGATGGAATAGATGTAAGGGGTCATTCCTCGATTTGGTTTTT
>NIPM01000353.1:188945-206213 GCA_002738285.1 Holacanthella duospinosa | reverse complement strand
TCGAATATACAAAGTTATTCCTTCGATTTAAAAATAAAACAAAATTAAAATATAGTGAAAAAACGGGTTAAAAGTTTTTTGCTTATTCTTGAGATGACAGTGTTGGGCGTTTTTTTTTAAAAGTTTTTCTTTAGAAATAGAAAGTAGAGAGAAGGGGAAGTTGTGAAAGTCATCAAAAAAAGTATTCCCTTGTTCTTTAATCTAGGGCTTTTATCTGAAACCGGATGAACTCACATCCTATCACCAAAAATTCTATGTTGACCTCACTAAAAATCCTTTCGGATTTTTCCAGACACACTAATCAGAATGATAGGTTTTTGGACTAATTCTCTTCGGCTATAGAAAGTCTCGAATGACAAATTGAGAGAGAAAATTAATTCTAAAAGAGTATATTTAATCTATTGTTTTCGACTGTCTCTGTTTTGTTCTCAAATTCATATATTTTCAGCTAAGAAAGTCAACCTCCTTAGGTTTGAGGATTACAAAGTTTCATGTTAGATTAGACCTGTCTATTTTGTAATTTAGTATTCAAGACATTTTTTTAGGTCTTTAGTAAGTATAGTGAGTTTGGAAGCTGATGTACTTTGGATTTTAGAGTCGTGCACTCAACCACGGCTTCTTAACAACGGACATATAGTACACTTTGAATCTACTAGTTTGAAAAGGTTTGACTTTCCAACAAGTCTCTTCAACCAAGTTACACAATGAACCTTATTTATGCAAATTAGGACCTATTGAGAGACTTCTTCCTTAAAATCAACTCTCTTAAATCTTAAAACGACAAGACACTAGAAGGAACTTCCCATTTTTTCTCTACCCCACGTGCTCGGAATAAAAAATTTGTTAAAAAAAAATATTCACGATGTGACCAAGTTCATAACTAATTATTGATTAATGTCTACTTATACCAGATTTTGTTTTCATATGGTTTTAATGTAAAACTAACTCTAAGAATTGAAATGAAATTAATCATATGAGTCAAGAACAGACTTAAACTTTTTGCACTACTGTTCAAAAAAAAATCTTAAATCTTTCATCAAATCAAAGGAAATTTAGAAAAGGAAACATATTTTCATAGGGTGTGGCAAAAATCCTTGATCACTTTTTAATTTTGACAGTTCCAACACAATTATTCTATAGCAAAAGCGATAGTAATACTACTCTATAAGTTTGAAACTTATAACTAATCATTTGTATAATGCAGTAAACACAATAAATTAGATTTATATTTGAAATGTATTAAAAAAAAATTGTTTTTGTTGCACATGTGTGGATTTTATGAACATATTGAGGAAAAATAATGTTAAATATTGTAGAAAATAACCACCAATCATGAGTTCGATGGATGTTCGAAGGCTGAGTCACCAAGTGACCCTTTCATATCTGTATTTTTAAGTTAAACATTTCTAATTTCTGTCCTTGGCTACTGTTTAATATATGACTCACCAGTCCAAGGGTTTCTAAGAATTTCTGTCTTTCTATTTCTCTAAAATACTTATTTTTCAATAAAGGTCAGTTAGTCCATTTTTCAAACTTAAAAAAGCAAAGTCACTCTAACAAGTTCAACAAATATTCCAAGAATAAAGGAAATATTANTTCTGTCTTTCTATTTCTCTAAAATACTTATTTTTCAATAAAGGTCAGTTAGTCCATTTTTCAAACTTAAAGAAGCAAAGTCACTCTAACAAGTTCAACAAATATTCCAAGAATAAAGGAAATATTAATGTAAAACTAAAATTGATTTTCTAAAAATAAAAAAAAAGCTTTTTACAAACTTTATATTTTATTATTAATATTTATTATATATATTGTAAACTTTAGTTAGAATATGCTAAATAGATTTAAAAAACAAATACATATTTTAAAAGGTTTTTCGCTCCAAATCTACTGATATAAGCACCATTTAATATTAAATTTAAAATCAACCTTTTAATATTTCCTCAGTTTTTTTATAAAGGGAAATACCTATTGGAATTAAGATATTTATATCTAATTCCTCAATTCTTTAACTTGTACAATTTTTTTGATGTGAAAAAAAAAAATTTTTTTTTTAAATTATGCAGTAAAATATTATTGTTTGTTTATGGATGGAGGTAATTTTGAATAAAAGGTTTATGAAAATATAAGACTGTGTTATTAGTTTCTTCCAGTGGATGAGTTTGAGATGATCTCCTTGGAATTAATGTATGATGAATTGAAATGTGTGATTGTAAATCCCTTAAGTCTCTTGGTTTTATAATTTCTTTATAAAGGGATTTAATTTTGTGGGATCCAAGTGAAAGTAGGATGGAGAAAGTAGGCTAATCATAGTAGGTGGGTGAGCAAATATTGATAAGAGAGGAATTAGAAGTTTTCATTTCTTTTGAAAAGGGGACATAAGGGTTGAAGGACTCTAAGTAAGAAACTGAAAGACCCATGGGATAATGTAGGATCGTGTCAGATGCAAAAGAACTCAAAAAATAGGAAAAAAGACATTCTAGGACTAAGGAGTAGAACTGGGAGCCTTTGCTTCATCATCATGCCTTTTCCCAACATCTCGCAAAAAAAGAGAAAGAAAGAGAAAGGGATCGATACAGAAGAAATTGCCAAGTTCTTCTATTTTTTTTGCACAGGGAAAGCACAAAGTCCCCACGGTTAGTTCACTCTGTACTTTCTCTCAAAAACCAAATCTCTGCATAAAAAAAATTTTTAGACCAAAGTGAGGAGTTAAAGTGTATTCATACTCAAGTCAATCAAAACTTTTTTTTTATAATATCTAATGGATATCCGGATGATGATCTATTGAACTCTTTTACTCTTTTTCAAAGTTGACATCATCCGTGACAAAAAAAAAATTCAAAAAAGCACTAGAACCATGTACAGGGCGTATCGATTTGAGCAAAAAAAAACCAATCCTTCATCATAGTAACTTCTCACCTCTGAAACGTATACAGGGAGTTTCGATCGTATGAACTGAGAAACCGAAATTCTCCGCCCTGACAGATTTCAAGTAAAGGAAAGCTTTCACTTTCACTCATCTATCTTAATTGAATTTGATATGTAAAGTTTTTTTTTTTCATCTAACCTGATCCAGTGGTAGTAGTGGTAGTGGGAAATTTGAAACATCATGCTTGATTCTCCAGTTGAAAAAATTTTGAAAGAGATGATGAAAAACATGCCTGTCTTTCTCTCCGTCTGTTACACTAATGATCAAAGACATGCATGACTTCTCATCATTCGTAGAGAAAGTTAATCCCGGGAATTTTAAAAAGAGAAAAAACAGACAGTGGGATGGATGTGCACTTCTCTAATTATATACTGAAAATTTTGAATTATTTTAAGTTCAACATTTGTTTCAATTTTAATGATAGGCTCCTACACCCAAATACTTTCTCCTTCAGTAATAACTTCTCAACAGTTTTCATCAAAATGACAACTAATAAGAATGGAGAGAGAGAGAGAGGGAGAGAAAATAAGAAAATGGCTACAAATGTGAATTGTAATCTGTTTAAAATTGGTGGGAAAAAATAAGAAAAAGTCTCGGCGTTTAGTAGAGCTTAGACATGTTGTCACCCTTATAGACTATTAATTAAAGTTTAATTGGATGGATATGGCTGTCGTTGGTTTTGTTGTTTATGTAAAGCAATTTAGACAGAATGAAGAGGAAATGTGAAGCAGAGTGTTTTTGTGGGAAGTAGAAAATATAGTACATTTAGCAATGGGTTTAATGTTACTAGTCTTATCTTTATACAATGACTGGAGTGAATTTAGCCGAACATTTGTTAAAATATTCTCTCTCACGGTTTATTATTTCCCAATTTGTTTTACAACTTAAGAGCAATTTCAATTAATGATACCCAAGGGAGGCAAGGGAGCCAAGGGTCTGTCAGATGAAGGTAATATCAAAGTAATGAAAATTGGCATTGTCACTAAAAAATATTTATACACCTTCCAACGGTTGTCAAAAGACTATTATGATGATATTATCCGCACATCCCTTACTTTTACCTATCATTATATTGACGTTTGACAGACAAGATGTGTTAGTTGTAAGGACTAATTTTATAAAATGTTCAATTACTCATCAATTAAAACCATACAAAACAGAAGGGTCTGAATGAGTCTTTGAAAAGTACAGGGAACCTCAAGTTAATGTACAAAACTAAAAATTTTTAATTAGGAAATAAAATTAAGTAAAAGTGTGTAAGCACGTCTATTTCATATATAGAGATGGGAGAAACCGATATAAATTTTACTCTTTTTAGTATTAATGAGTAAAAAAAAATGCTTGATTGGTTTTTATTAGCATGGTTTTAGGCAATTTTTATGGTTGGTTCCACCTTGGTTGGTTTGTAAGCTATTAATTTTTGGATTCAGATAAATTATTATTATTGTAGAATGTATACAATGATATACAAAACTTATACAGAGTTAGCTGAGTTCTTTGATGCACATTTTTACCATTTATTTTTATGGTTAAAAGATAGCAAACAAACAAATGTATGGGAATAAAAATTACATCAGCTGTTTGAATCCACTAGTTTAATATTGAGCGAGAGAATCATAAAACAGTGGTTTTAAATTATAAAAAAAAATACATATCCCATCTTACTGTGTAGAGATTTGAAAATCGCTGAAAATTTTAGTTGGTTAACTTTACCAAACGAGATGGTAAAAATTTGTCATCATGTAATCGCTTATTACTTTTCATAATTTTAGTGAAAGCGGTGAAAGAGTATAGAAATATTTTTAATCATGATCACCCTGTACAAACAAAAATATTTTTTCTTCATAATTAAACATTAACCTCCATTATTTCATAAATTTTGTTTTTAACATTAATAAATCAAAATTTTAGACTCTAAATCAACTTATCTCACGATAAATTTTCATATTATGTAAAAGCCAGCATATTTATTCACAAAATCGATTTCCTGTTTGAAGAATAAATTTTGCAAATAATCACTAGTATATAGATAAAGTAAGTAGTGCCAAAACCGAGCCCACAGTAATAATAGTCTCATTGCCATTTTGTGGATTGAGTTTCCCAGCATGTGGGATAGTTATTAAAAACCACAGTAAAAATTCTAACAAAACTGACCAACAACAGAATCATTGAGCCATGGTTTTAAAATATCCGGGTAGTTTTTTTTGTTAGGTCAGACGGACTTAATTCAGTTAGTTATTCCTTTTTACATTACTATTGAGGTTTTAGTACGTTAGTTGGTAGTAGTGAAAATCCGTACCCTAGAGAGAAAATAAAAGTGAAAGGTGTATAAAATGTTTCCATCTGATGGTTCTTGTGTTCCATAAAACGAAAGAAACTTACATAGAAAATAATGCCTCTTTTTTTTTTTTGTTTTTNATGTTTCCATCTGATGGTTCTTGTGTTCCATAAAACGAAAGAAACTTACATAGAAAATAATGCCTCGTTTTTTTTTTGTTTTTTTTTTTTTACATTTTACTTAGACCTAGTGAGTAGTAAAAAGTACAAACTTTTTAAAGTAGAAAGGATTTTGACGATATACAAGGATACCTCTGGTGCCTTCCTAACTTACTGTTGGGAAAAAAATATTATGATTCTTGATATTTTAGTTTCTCCGTATTCTAGCATAGTGTTTTCTGAGTTTTTCTACAGCTTAGGAATGGAATTGTCAGTTCAAAGTGTTTTTGATGGACTATAAAGACCTTATTTTATAGGCAAGTCTCAATTCAAGACTACTTTCTCCATTTGCTTTGTCTTTTTATTCACTTCCACCTTCAGGAGGACTTAAGCCTTTTCAGAACTTCCAAATAGACTTTGAGTTTATTTTTTATATCCACCACCATCTGCCTTCAAGCACTTTTACTTCAAAAAATGCAATTTTTCTCACACCCCCCACCCCTTCCATTTCCAAATTACTCCGACTCTATTTCACTCCTCTACATTATTTTCCGAATGAAGTTGCCGAAAGTAGAGTAATCTCAAAACATTGTTATTTTAAACCTTAGAAATCTTTTCAGCTTTCTCTTCCTCTTTTCATTTTATAAATATTACCATTACAGTACTACCAGACTACTAAATAACTATGTAAATGAAGCGAGAATTTTTTTTTTTTTTTTTTTTTTTGCAAGTGTGTTTTTTAAGTACAGAGAAATTTAATTAAAATTCAACCGCTGCTGTGGCTTACCTTCCCTTCGCTTGTTAATTTTGATTGAAGTTATTAAATAATAAAATTCAAAAAAAATTTTTTTTTTTTTTTGAAGAATTGCCAGTTTAATTAAATGCGTCTACAGGGTGTTAGATATTTTTATACTCGTATTTACATTTATATTCATTCATAAATAGTAAATTTTATCTTCTAACATTCATTAAAAATGAAAATGAGTTCATTTTATGANATTTATATTCATTCATAAATAGTAAATTTTATCTTCTAACATTCATTAAAAATGAAAATGAGTTCATTTTATGACCTCTGGAGGTCAAATCAGTTGATCTATAAGTTGAAAATTCTACACAAATATTAATAGTAATATCACCTGAAAATTGTTGTATCAATTTCAATACATTCAATAATATATTTTAGGTCAATTCAATTAATTTTTANATATCACCTGAAAATTGTTGTATCAATTTCAATACATTCAATAATATATTTTAGGTCAATTCAATTAATTTTTAGAAGTTATGTTAAATTTTTGACACTTTTGACACTTATTTGTCAAGTTTATTTGGCTCAGGTTGAAGAACCTGGAGAAAGTACGAATCTAATAAAAAGTTTCGTAAACTGAAAATACAAAGTGTTGACTTTATATTTTTAGTTTACGAAACTTTTTATTTTTTTTTTGTAAAGATTTGAGAAAAAATTGAAAGACAAGGGAATTATTTACAAAAGACACGTGGATTATGGTAAGATTAACCTAAATTCAGACTAAAGCTTGAATCTAACTGATTTAAAATTAAGAAAGTAACAATATTAAACCATAATTCATTGTTATTACTCCTTGGTGATTAAGTTTTAATAGATAGAATGGATATTAGTTTGGTTTGGATCTTAATTAGAAAGGGGTGATGACGCGTGTAAATGGGTGAGTGGAAAAAATACAGTGATGGGCATATTATTCTGGCAAATACTTTCCCACACTTAAGTGTTCTTTTTATCGATGTAAGGAGATTGAACGAAAGTCGTAGTAACCTATATATAGTCTATAGCCACAGGACTACTCAACTGACCAATATCTTGCCTAGTGAAAGTAGGTTTTTTTTTNACCTATATATAGTCTATAGCCACAGGACTACTCAACTGACCAATATCTTGCCTAGTGAAAGTAGGTTTTTTTTTCTTTTTTTTTTAAAATGAGACAGTGAAAGTAGGGGGGAAATTCAAGTTACGTGACACATTTATGTGGCAATAATGCTGAAATACGAAAGAGAAAAAAAGAACTTTTCTTTGGTCTTGTACAAATGGGTTCTCTTGAGTTCTCTTAAACCACATTACATTACCAAGTGTCCAAGATGTGGANTTCTTTTTTTTTTAAATGAGACAGTGAAAGTAGGGGGGAAATTCAAGTTACGTGACACATTTATGTGGCAATAATGCTGAAATACGAAAGAGAAAAAAAGAACTTTCCTTTGGTCTTGTACAAATGGGTTCTCTTGAGTTCTCTTAAACCACATTACATTACCAAGTGTCCAAGATGTGGACAATGGTCTTCGACACTCGTTTTAGATAGTATTGGATTCAAATATAAGAAGAAGAAAATAATAGTGTGTAAGAATATAAAATAAGATTCTTAACAATTGAGTGGGAAAAGGAGTAAATGAGTTCTTTTAGACTAATTGAACTAAACTTTCACTTTCTTCAAACTACTGTGTGAAGATGAAAATTACGAGCTCATTGGGTTTGGTCATAAAAATTTCTTGAGCCATTTAACCCAGTTTGCAAAAAGCAAGTTTCAGAGATTTTAACAAAGTCAAGTGTTGTGGTATGTCCAGTGTATAAGTCTCTTCTTTTATGTACTTTCTTCTCATTCTGATAGACAAAAGTTTAGAAAGTAGAGACTTGACTTTAGTACTTTCTGTGGGAAAGTATAAATTTCTAATGAGATTTCTATTTTCTAAGTCTATTCTATGTTTTCTTTTTATATGAAACCTTATTTTCTCTTTTTGCTTTCACTTTTTCATGGTTAGAGTCGGTAGTTTGCCCTTGGCGGTAGGTGAACTTATATGGGCATTATGAATTCCTAAGAATCAAGAACAAACTCTACCCAGAGGCAATTGAGTCTTAGTTAATAAATCTCATTTTGGTTGTGTCTTCCGAGAGTGAAGAAAACTAAGAAAGTTCTTATCCTCAGAAACTCCAAGGATACCGTATCCTCGGGTCTCATTAATGAAAGAACTTTATAACAGAGTACCACTCCTCTGTATATAGCTTTCTTTTACTTTTTACTTATAACAAGGCCCTTTTCTCCTACTTTCAGACTCTTCTACCATATAACTTCGTCTTAGACCTAATGTAATTGTCTCTAAGACATGAAGAGTCGAAATGTACACAGAGAGAGTAGTATGTCGTGGACTTTAGTTAATTAAGATTTCCTATGCGTCTATTCTCTCTTTCCTTTTCAAACAGTAGCTTAAAGCACTTCTTCTTCCTACAAGAATAGACCTACTTACCAATAACAGTGAGGTTGACTTTGGAGTTCCGTGTCTGTGCAACTCTGTAAAAAAAAAAGGATTTGGGTGAATTAATACTCATTTTTCTGAAAAAAAAAAAAGAAAAAAATTAACTTCAAAATATATTAATATTGTAGCAAAATGAGATAAATATTACAATAAAACCATAGACAGACGGGTTTCAAATAAATTGATAAACCCCGCTCGATTTCTGCAGGTCTCGTGGGAAAATTTGTCAATAGTATTATAGTTGATAGCAACCGAGTTAAAAATGAATTCAGGAATTTTTTTTTTACCGAAAGTCTACACGACATCGATAATATCCGCCATCAGTTTCAACGACATTTTCAATAGTGAGAATTGCAGGACGAGAGCTGGAGTGGAAGTAAGCTCGATTTCCAAATACATTTTCGTCTGACCATCTCTCAGCTTGTTGGAAGGATCGGTCACGTGCGTCAACACTGTAGAAAATAAAAACAATAGGATTAATAAAACAATAGGATTATATATTATATTTAAAAAAAAAAGAGTAATTTAAGTGGTGAAAGCAGAAGTAGGTTTCAATTACTAATTACATGAGGGATAGTTTGTGACATGTCTATTTTGGAAGGCTATAAAGCCATCACACAAAGCTGTCGGTTCTTGTTTTCATAAATTGGACAGTGTTGGGCAAAAACTCATGAAATTCTAAAGACTTGAGGTTTGTAACTTATTTAACGAATACTCACACGCACTGATCAATAAATCACGCCAACTTCCCTTTCCCTTCACTTTACCGTTTTCCCAAGACTCAAAGGCTCATAATTTCACATTTTCTCTAACTTTTGTCATAAATTTTCTAAAATATAAACAATCTCTTTCTATTTTTAGTAAATTGTATAAAAAAAAGTAAGTTTTTAATCCGACTCTTTTACTTCTGGTCTAGTAAAAGTGAGTTGGAGTTGTTAGGTTATGAATCTGATATGTCGTAAATGACGACATGGAGTGAAATATATGACCCAATTCAAAAGTTACCTACAGACGTTTACTATGACCTACTATAGTAGTAGAAATATCAGAAGGTAAAAATGTGTGAATTCTAGGTTGAGCTGACTAATCAAATAATCTTATGTGATTCTACGGCCATACAATATTGATGTATCCGCAACTACAAGATAGTCTGTCGAGAGACTTCGTGAGAACGCTCCACATCTCGGAGAATCCAATCTACACAGAATGAAATCTATATAGCTTTCTGTAGGATAAAAAAAAACCAGGACCGTCCGATTTTTTTTTGTTATTTTAGGACTTTTTCTCACGGAGACTTTCGCCCCCGACAGCTTAAAAATGATAATAAATGAGACTCTAGAGAGTTAAAAAATTTTAGTTGACTTAAGGTAGTCAAGAAGATTTACAGGATAAAAATTTCAAATGTTTTGATTCAGAGGTTATATTTTAGAAAGACTTGGGGGAGGGAGGGGGGGGAATGGCGGGGAGAAAAAGTCGCTTTCTTAAGTTTTTTTTTTTTTGGTTCCCAGAAGGACTCCGAGACTCCATACTCTAATGTTATTTCTAGCCTTTCTATTTAATGTAATCTTGAGCCCTTTCCGTTCTCGTTACCTACATAATAGGCTCTTTGGGTCACTCAAGTGACGTCAGAAGACGACCTATGAGTCTCGACGTTGATATTTTATGCATGACCTTCTATTCCCTCAATGTGTCAGCTCACCGATAAAAGAAAAGCTAGACAATGTCCATTTGAACAAAAGAAATGAAATCTTTTCATCTTACTTTCTCTCAACAGTCTTTTCTTAAATGACTCTGAATTTGTTTTATTGTTTACATACGTAACGTAATATGCGTGGGATTAATTCCTAAATGGTTGTACATAAAAAGACAATCAAGTCCTTCTACTTTTGTTTGTACAGACTCATCTTTTTGCTCAGGGATTTACTAACCCTTCCCCCACTGTCAGGTAACTTTCTTCGACTCAGAGAGAAATTTGAAACCTCTATGTTATCATTTTGCAACATTTTGCAAAGTTGATTTTTTTTCAGTTTTTTTTACTATCATAAACTCATTGTGTGAGTATATTCATCCATATTAAACTTATAACTCCTGGCGATGTATGTGTTTTAGTTTCAAGAGATGGAATAAAAAAAATTTTTTTTTTGGAAACTTATCCGTATTTTTTTTTATTTCTGTTGTTTAGAGGGAAATATGAGAGAATTGAAAAAATTAACGAGCCTTGACTTTCTCTCTGGCTCTAAGCAATTTTTGGAGAAAGTGTACAAAAACCTATTGTTTAAAAAAGGAAATGATTTCTCTTAGGGTTTTCCAAAAGAAAGAAAGAAATGAATTAGTTATAACAATACTTATTAAAATTATACAAGTTTTGGATATGTAATAATAAAAAATAAAATATATAAGTTACCTGTAGATGGGTCTTCCCAAATCTTCTCGGTACCAAAGTACAAGTATTACATCATCGTCTGGATGTCTCAAAGTGCTCGGGTCAGTGGGGATGGAAATATCACATGGCAAATTTGCTGTCTCTTTAATCACTGCTTGGACTTCAGACACTGGTACTGTAACAAAAATAATTGTGAAAATAGGTTAGATTAATTTACAATTTGTACAATTTTGATTAAATTAATATTATAGGCTTTTCCATCAAAGAGTAAATAAGATATACTAGGTCAGATTACATCAATTGACAAATATTTTCCATTGAATTTTCTGAGGTCAAAGGTCAAAGGTCTTTAAACTGACATAGGAGCAGTAATATTACGTGGCTTCAATCTTACAGAATTTAACAAAAAGTTATTCCAATTATGCTTTAAATAATTTTAAATGGTATGTCATAGTTGGGACCATCATTATCCCTAAACTGTATAGGTCACATGAGGTCACACTTGCAATTGGTTTGAATAGTGGCATGTTTGATATTGGTGAAAAGCTCTTGACATGAGCTATACTANAAACTTGCAATTGGTTTGAATAGTGGCATGTTTGATATTGGTGAAAAGCTCTTGACATATGAGCTATACTAAAAGCTTTCCCCATAACACATACAACCTAATTATTGAGTTCATTAGGTCAAAAACAAAAANTTTAAATAATTTTAAATGGTATGTCATAGTTGGGACCATCATTATCCCTAAACTGTATAGGTCACATGAGGTCAAACTTGCAATTGGTTTGAATAGTGGCATGTTTGATATTGGTGAAAAGCTCTTGACATATGAGCTATACTAAAAGCTTTCCCCATAACACATACAACCTAATTATTGAGTTCATTAGGTCAAAAACAAAAAAAAATTTCCTCAATAGCTGACTTTCTATCTGGTACATATTCTTGGCCGGCATCCTCATTAAGTTACATAGATCAAAAAGTATATTTTTAGCATCCCTCATGTCAAGAGCTTTCCAACGATACCAAACATGCCACTGTTTGAACCAATATCAAATGTGACTTTTCGTGACCTTTATAGGTCAAGCACAAAGATGACCCAAGTTGTCACATTATTTTATACTACACATAGTTTTGGGCAGGTTTAGTCAATATTTGAATATTATATTCAAGACTGAATTTAAACTGAATTTTGGTTAGATCCTGTCTCAACATCTCTNTCAATATTTGAATATTATATTCAAGACTGAATTTAAACTGAATTTTGGTTAGATCCTGTCTCAACATCTCTGCTGCTATAGTGGTTGTGAGTTTCCTACCCCTACCGTCTATCGAAACCGGGTTTGATTCTTGGAGGCTGCTGGGTTAATGGCCGTGACAAGAAACGGAGTGAATTTGTGTCATGAATTGTGCGGATTCGTAGTAGAAAGTAATGTTGTAAGCGTAAAAAAACATGGGATAATAGAAAGTAGAGAAGCTGGTAGCAGAAGGGATCTTCTTTCTTATTATGAGTGAAAAGGGATCTGGTGAAAGTGAAGGGAAGGGTGAAAAGGTCGAGTCTCATGGAACCAACTGAATCGATCTTCCTATAAACAACAAAATAACTACACAACCACTTTCTCCGACTGCACCATTTTCCTCTTCCTATTCTTCTTCAACTTGTTCCTTTGCCAAAATATTATTTTTTTATACCATTTCCAGACCACTTTTTCTTTTTTTTTACCAAGTCATATCCGGATTCTCAGGATTTCCTTCAAGTTTTTGACTATCCAAAACTGTTATGGAACACATATGTCCACACGCATATTCCCAACAAAGTTCACTATTTTTTTGTTTAGAAAGTTGAGAGTGACGGATATAACAAAGAGTCTGATATAAAAAAATACACTTAATTGAATCTCAACTGTCAAGAGCTCTAGATCAAGAGGATAAGGGTGAAAGTATGATAAACTTTATTGACAGAACTTCACTCAAGATTTTCATAAATGAAGTGTAGAAAATATATACTCAAATCATTAGCTTCATAATTTCAGTATCATATTNACTCAAGATTTTCATAAATGAAGTGTAGAAAATATATACTCAAATCATTAGCTTCATAATTTCAGTATCATATTTTTCTTAGGCTTAACCAGTTTCATCAATAAAAAAATAAGAAAAGACCCAAAATTTTGAATCAATCTGTAGAAATAATTTATTTGGAATAAACACCAAATAAATAATAAGTTTAAGATTTACTTTTTTTTTTGGTAATTGGATATACTTCCTAATAATAAAGAGAATCTTTTTAAACTGTATCAAATTATCTTAAGTTATTTGGATTAGATGAAAAAGTTTTGAGAATGATTTGAAAGTTGACAGTAATTCAGTGAAAGTTATAGTTGTAGTTATACGAATTGAGTGGATATTTTTTTTTGCTTAAAAGTAAAAGTTTCAACACATAATGAAAAGTAAGTGATAGTTGTAGAAATTGATTCCGTTGGGTGTTAAGTTGGCGGAGTAACATGAAGAGTTGAAACTTAAATCTTCCACTTAGCTTGTGTAATAAGTCTTCTTTTTGCAATGTCCTTGTATATAAATCTGCAAGGGAAATTAGTTGCCAATTCTGACGTGGGTTTTAAGTGTCCTCGAGAAAGTAGAAGAGAAAGTCGTAATGGGGATTTTATATGAAAAGGCGTGCTCCCATGTTAATATACATAATATATTGAGCAATTATTCTGCATGAAACACATAGCCCACTCCTAAAATTTTACGCCAGGATCGTAAAGTGAGTTAGGACTTTCTCTATCTACACTTTAGTCACTTTTCTCTTAACCTCACTTTCTCCTTTGAAATACCTACCACAATAACTCAGAACCATTCACTTTCTCTATTCAACTAAACTTTTGGTCAGGAACCTTGCTACAAGTGACACATGGTTGTTTTCCAGAGAATATCTTCTGGCAAAAGGGAGAACTGTACAGTGTCACATTAGAAGTTTACATGTACATAAGTTACTAGATAATGAGTCATGTCTTGAATTTTAAACCCATAAAAAAATAATTTACACAACCTCTCATGAGTTAAGTTACTCAGGAGTCACACGGAAATGCACTGCGGTCACCTGACTTTGAGACTGAACTGAAGAGTCATGACTCTTCAGTAGTGACTCTCAATTTCATGAGTCATTGTGAAAATAATACAAGTCTGAAATAAGGTTGTTAGAGTCTTAGTTTTGAGTCTAGTAACTCCGAGGTATAACTATGAATCACTTTATTCAGATCAGACTCACTCAGAACCCTAACTTTCTCTATGGTTCCTTTGAAAAATGGTTATATTTCTCAAGCGTCAAATTGGACACATGTCATTAAGAACTTTACAAGATGAAGAAAACTACATTATTTTTCAAACTTGACACTTCTCACTCCAATATTGTAACCAGTTACGTCAACATTTATTGTTTATACACTTGACAGTTGGAAACAAAAATTATGTAGTTTCTCTATACTCTTTACTTTTTATCTGGGTTTTTCTTTCTTTTTGTACTTGGAAGTAGTTAATTTAAAAAAAGTTTTTGAGAAACCATGAGATGTAAATTAGTCCAAAAGAGCCATTGGTGTAAGATTCAAGTTTTTACTGGAAAGAGCTTAAGGATTGATTAATTTAAGATAAAAAGTTGAACATAAGCCTTTCCACTGGTAGAGGGTTTGTTGCTTCTGGCTCATTTAGACTAATACCTGGTAGAAAATCTAAGATGGTTTATACACTTCCAACGGAACACTTCAAACCACACATGTTCCAAGGCACGGAAATTAAATCCAAAACTTTAGTAAACTTGTGACTACTGGTGTGACCACGGAAACGGGCCTTTCAAACTTGTACCCAATGAGAAGTAGTTGGTGTAGTTAAAGTGAGATGCGTTAGTCCTCAAGATAGAGGAGAAAGTAAAGTTGGGAAACTTTCTCTTTGGATAATACCCTATGGCATTAGGATTTTGAGAACTGCTGAGCCCTCATCTCAAACGAGAGTATCATAGAGATTTGTATTGCAGACGAGATAGAAGCTCAAGGCAATGCTTTTTATTTCTCAAAACAACCTCTTGTCCGCCAACTTTATCTTCACATCACTCCAAGTCCATCTCATGCTTTCTGCGACAAACTAGCCAACTCTTTACTATCAAATATATACAGGTCCCACCAAAACTTTCCTGCTCTTCCTTTTCTCGCTTTTTTTTCTTTTTAACTCCACTAAATTTTTTAAAAGCGCTAAATATGTGAAATGCGCAAAAATTCACAAAAAAATCCTATAAAGACTATAAGATCGCGAAATATTCAAAGCTCGAGAAATATGAAATGCTCGAAATTCACAAAGAGAAGCAAAGTGAAGTCCAAAGCTGGATCTATAGTTGCCTTTCCCCGACCGTGCTTCGAGGAAAGTGCGGTGTGGTTAAAAAATTTCAATGACACAATCAGTTTTTTCCAAGGCAACTGCATTCAAATAGGTACTGAATGTTTTGAACCACACCGCACTTTCCTCGAAGCACGATGGGGGAAAGGCAACTCTAGTTTCAGCTTAAAAGATCGCGAAACGTTCAAAATGGACGAAAAGCACTAGAAGTGTGAAATGCGCATAATTTACAAAAGCGCACAACGAACTCCAGAAAACAAAATGTCCAAAATAGACGAAAAGCGCAAAAAGTATAAAATGCGCGAATTTCAGAAATAAAAAACACAATTAAGTCTAGAAGATTATAAAATGTTTAAAATGGATGAAAAGCTCGAGAAATGTAAAATGTGCTAAAAATAGANAACACAATTAAGTCTAGAAGATTATAAAATGTTTAAAATGGATGAAAAGCTCGAGAAATGTAAAATGTGCTAAAAATAGAAAATGCAAGAAAATAACCTATGTATAAAAAAGAGAATAACTTCTGTGTAATTTGTGCCAAGTTTTAGAAAAAAGTAGTGAAATAATTAACCAAATAAGTATGACCACATTGTATATTATATGAAAAAAAGTGGTACATTTTGGGAAAGAGTTTTAGTTTCATTCTTGTTAAGAAAAGTTGATGAGAATGAGAATGTTTGGCTTATACTTTCACCACGGACCAGCATGCCTATTTGTGGTAACACACTCAAGGAGATTCTTAAAACTTTCACTAAAGAATCCTACAGTCAAGAGAATAAACTAAAAGTAGAGAGAAAAAAAACCAAGTTTACTTGAAACTGCTTTCTACAAAAAAAANACAGTCAAGAGAATAAACTAAAAGTAGAGAGAAAAAAAACCAAGTTTACTTGAAACTGCTTTCTACAAAAAAAAGAAAAAAGTAAAAGAATTTAAACTCTGTCAACCTACCCAAAAAAAAGACTTTCACTTCCAACTTTCNAAAAAAAAGAAAAAAGTAAAAGAATTTAAACTCTGTCAACCTACCCAAAAAAAAGACTTTCACTTCCAACTTTCTAACAATGTTTTGTCATCTGTAAATGGGATTACACAAATCGGAATAGGGTTACTTTGCATAGCTAAGCTTCAAAAACTACAAAAGACTCTGAATTACACCAAAACTTTGATGTATTTTCGGTGTTTAGGCTATAAGCCGCTTTAGTTAATTCTATTAACCCTCTCTTCCCACTCGTTCTTTTCAAANTATTTTCGGTGTTTAGGCTATAAGCCGCTTTAGTTAATTCTATTAACCCTCTCTTCCCACTCGTTCTTTTCAAAGTTAACGAAAAAAAAAAGTCTTAATTAAAGTTAGTAAAAGTTGATTGATTTAGTTAATTTTATAAGGAAATCAATGAGACGGTAAGAGAAAGAAGAAAAAGAAAAAAGAAGCGGAAGATTATACTTTGAATTACTCTCACTAGAAAGTAGTTGTACAGTTTGACCATAATTAAAGTTTCCATTACCTAATACCGAATTGTTTCCGTTTAGCTAAGNGAAGAAAAAGAAAAAAGAAGCGGAAGATTATACTTTGAATTACTCTCACTAGAAAGTAGTTGTACAGTTTGACCATAATTAAAGTTTCCATTACCTAATACCGAATTGTTTCCGCTTAGCTAAGGAATCAAAATTCAACCGCAACAAAAATAGATAAATTATTTAAGAATAAACTAGAAATGCAAAATTCCGCATTAAAAAAGTAAAGGTTACATTAAATACAGCCAAAAAACTAAAAGGAAAGCAAAGAAAGTGGCCATAATAAAGTTTCCAGTGAATGTTTCTTAGGTATACATTCTATTTTTGCGGAAATTTTTGACAAAAT
>NIPM01000353.1:153260-188224 GCA_002738285.1 Holacanthella duospinosa | reverse complement strand
CTTTTTGACTGCCATTGTCGCTAGAGACAAAATTGACATTACTTATAATTCAGATATTATTGATTTATTACTAGTTAATTATAATGTGTTGAAAAAATTTAAAGATTCCTAGTCACAATCTAGAAATATTAGGATTAAAACCACTGGAAACTTTAATTATGGCCACTTTCTCTTCTTTCACTTTAGTTTTTTGGCTGTATTTAATGTAACCTTTACTTTTTTAATGCGGAATTTTGCATTTCTAGTTTATTTTTAAATAACTTATCTTATTTTTGTTGCGGTTGAATTTTGATTCCTTAGCTAAACGGAAATAATTCGACATTAGGTAGTGGAAACTTTAATTATGGCCAAACTGTAATACTGATGGTTGAGAAGAAGTGCCTTTCTCCAAGAGAAAGTCAAATGTGTCTCCAAGGGAGATTTTCTATTATTTTAGTGTAGTGTCGTTGGAATGAAAAGATTTAATAGTGGCTCTTGATGTAATCGTGGTTCTTATTTTGATTCATTTGATAAAATAAAGTATTGTAGAGATAGAGTATACATAATAAGACTAATGGTGATGCTATGGAGAAAGTAGAGAAAGTGTGAGAGTCGAATGAGGACGGAAGTCTATAGGAAGTTATAAGTTCACTTGAGAAGTGAGAGATGAGGCTATAGCCGACTTCATTCCGTTTTATTCTACTTTTTTTTTTCTTTTCTTTTTTTTTCTCTTTTTTATTTCTTCTAGATTTTGTGTAGGAAGATAATGGTTTTCATAGAGACGCTCTAATACAGACACTAACACCAGAACTCTCAAATTGGGAAAGGAAAGGAATTAGAGCCAAAAAACTCTTCTCAGAGTTAGGAAAAATTGATCCCAAACGTACGCAGATTTCCATAATCATTTAACTTCCCTTTCTCCTCACTTTCTCCACTACGGATATTCTCATGCTAAGGAGATTTCTCAAGAGAATCTTCTCTTTTCAGCCTCAGCTCCTACAGTTTTCATCATTCCACATAGCCTTTCTTAACTCTAGTCTTAATTATATCATAAGATATTAAAGAAACCAACCAAACTCACTTTCATTTGCAATTCTATTGTTATATAGTTTTTGACACGGGTCACCTACGTACACTTTCACTTTTTCAAGATAGTCTAGGAAAAGTCGACAAATAAGGCAACCCCGCTTGCCAAAATGTCGGCCCGTTTTTTTTTCTTCTAACCTACCAGACACAGAGGAAATGAGAAAGTTGAGAATAAATGCATGGTTTGTCTCGATTCTCGATATCCCAGTTAGTTTACATTTTGCTAGCTCTGCAAATCTACAGAAAAAAAAGTTAAGTTTGTAGGGATATTCGATTTGGAACAGAGTTGCAGGAAATCGAATTTTTATATTTAGAACTAAAGAAATCACTTTCAAATAATTAAAATCCGATTTAGCCTGGTTTTATATTGATATTTCGACTGTGAGAAATCACAAAAATGATGTATGAAAAATCTTGTTTTTTGTAAACATTAATCTGTTCATGATCATGAAGTTGACATTTTATACAAGTGTGCTTGATGCTCAGTTTTTTTTTTAACGATTTGATTAAAATTCTTTCAAATTTATGTCTAAATTAGTGGAAAATTTTTTGTTAAAATTTGAAGTTTGAAAGTGTCGTTTATCCCATATGAAACGAAATTGAAGATGAGAATCTAATATTTGAATGCAGTGTCGTCACTGCAAATTTTCATATTGGATGAAAATATAAATCTAGAAAAATCATTGATTTTTTTTTCTTTTCAGATTTAAATCCAACTTTGAATCGTGAGTTTGCCATCCTACTTTAGATGTAAAGTGAAAGTTTTTTCGTACATTGACATTTTTCATTTCATACGAAAATTGGGTAGAAAAAATTTAAAACACTCTGTATATTTACTAAGGCTATCCATATCAATTTTTTACTTTGTAGTTGAGTCTCGTTCGAATTTTCTTGCACGAGGAGAATGACCATAAATATCAATTCTAAATTATAGGAGAAAGCAGAATGTATAGGAGAAAGTTCATATGGAATACTCAAGATACTGTCCTATCACACAGTATCAAAAATGTAAGATAACAATTTGATTTTTTTTAAATCGAAAGATTTTTCTAGTATCATGTAGCGAAAAGATAGGTTTATTTTATATAAATGCACAAAATTCCAACACTTTCTCATTCGTTTACTTTCACTTTGTAAGTGAAAATATTGTAATGCGTTTTGAATAGCGTAAATACTAACAGTTATATTATGTATACATAATATGTTTTAGATGGTTATAATAATGCTTCATCATGAGGTTTCTTTGATCTCAAAGAATTCGTACTAATTCGGTTTTGCGGAATTTCATTACATACACCATTGAACGCAATTTATTAGGTAGTAGAAAGCGCACTATGTGCGAAAAAAATAGAGCTTGTTCTAGTAATAATGATTTTGCAGAGACTACAAATTTTGTTTGACCTAGTATTCTTTTTAATATATTTAAAATTTATTTGATGCGTCTTTGTTATTTTATGAAATATTCAGTGAAATTTACAAAGTCATAAGCAATTATGTACAACATATAAGATGTAGGTAGCTTTTTAACCAAAAAACTAACAAAAATTTGTTCAATTATTTAAACCTACTTTATCCACACCCAAATTAAAGTAATAGTGAAAGCTGAACTTAAATTTTGAGATTTTATTTTCATTCCTACTTTCACTGACTATAAATTTTCTGTTGAAAATTATAAAAATTCTTCTCATTTAAATCGTCTACTTTTTAAATTTCCTTTTGGAAAGTGTATTCTGAGGGAATGCCTGACTTCCGGTTCTATGAGTATGTGTTACAAAATTACCTTTGAACTTGTTTGACACACTTTGGTTCTTTTGAGGAGAAAGTCACTTCAAAGTAGGTTGTTATTCATTCTCTTACGTCCTAATTTGTAATCAATTGATGTTTAGCACGAAAGTTTTTGTCAAGGAGGACAATATACATAAAAAAAGGTATACTGGTTGAGACTCGTGTGAATATTACAACTTTTTATTATTGTCGTCTGAGCCAAGGTTTTTACATATTCTACAATGTGACTTGGGCTCAACTAGAGATTTAGCCAACTTAATAAAATTTAACGATTATTTGCAAATAAGGAGAAGGGTGGGAGGGTCTTTTGAAAGAAAATGGTTAATCCATTTATTCTCTAAATCTAATGATGTGTGCATTTGCGTGTGGGCTGTGACACATTAACTTTTGTTTCTTTTTACATAATATACAGGGTCACTCATCTTCTTTTTGCAACAAAAAAAAATTATTTTCACTAAAAAAATTTTTGCTTCTATGTTGTGGCTTGCTACACATTCAAATACAGTACATAGCACAAAAATTAAAGAGGTAAAACTTACTTTTGTTGCATGCTTTTTACTGAAAAAAAATATTCGTTAAGTTGTTTTTATTGCATCTATATTTTGTGTTAATTTTTTCTGAGCTTGAAACCACTTCGAACATGTTCCCATCGAAAAGTAATGGAACACGTTAAAAAAAGTCAGAATTCTAGGATTTGATTCCAAAAATAAAAAATTCAAACAGCTGTATAAACTTTTAACCACTGATTCTAAAATTCTCATTTTTTAACGTGTTTCAGTACTTTTTAAAGTATGTGGTTTACAAGTGATTTCAAGGTTTAAAAACAATTACCACAGGAAGCAGATGTAATAAAATATCTTAACAACCAACTTTCTCCTTCAGCAAAAGAGCATGGAGCAAAACCTCGTTAGGTTTTATGTTACACACTGTATATATGAGTAAGCTCTAGATCAACCCAAGTGAATCAGGGGGGAAAAAATATCTTTTTTGTTTGTGTTAAATTAGTTTTTTATTTGACACCTTTTCTCTCTTGTCATCTACAACCCTTGTTATAGAATAGGGAAGGACTGTGGTAACTTTGTGAAAGAGGTTGTATAAAAAGAGATTTACCACCCTGAATATAAACGACAAGCTATGCATAGGAAGTGGAGAAAATATGAAGGCCTCTAATTCAAATCAAAAAGGAAATAGGAAAACGCTCTCAAGGCTCAAGGCTTCCTTTCACCCTTTTCTCCTTAAGCTTTTCTCTACATTACACTCCCTTTCCTTTGAAAATGATTCATAGCAGAGTCAAGACAACAAAGGAGTGGACTTATTCTTTCAAAATAATAATATATGACGAAGGGAGAAAGAAACTTTTGACTTTACTTTACAGTATTAATGAAAGCTTGAACTCTTGTGTGAAACTTACTTCCTTCGTTCACTCTTTTTGTTATAAAATCAGAACGGAGGAAAGGTAAAAGTCCGTTTAATTTCCTCTCATCTGTCATACTCTAACAATAGAACAATATTTCTAAACCACACTTCCTTACCCACCACTTTCATTTGAATTTTTTACCAACTAAATTAAATGAAAAACGACATTTCCCACACTCCAAAAAATATTACCCACCCTTATTCTCTACAATATGCCCAGAATTTTTAGAAGCAGAAAACAAACAAAAAAAAAAGTTGAAGTACCCTGTATTAGTACTTAAGTGTTAGTTTTGAAAGCTTTCGATGGATTTTATTAAACCTATATTATTAGATTATTCATCGATTAGTGTAAATTCCGTCTGAATTTCCGTCTTTCGAATTCAATTCTATGAATCGAAAGAATTGAAACGTAAGGAAAGGGTTATGGATTGGGTAAAAGAGGGTTAAAAGGGAACAGAAAGTCTGTATTATTTTGTCTTTGAAAGCTATGTAATTCAACCCTTTTACTTTCCGCATGACAAAACAAGACAAAAATTTCAAGAGATCTAGAAAGTGTATTCTTGATTCGGAATATCTCCAGAGAGTATGGACGGAAGTCAAGTGCAGCCGATTATATCATTGTGTCTTGTCTGGGTTTGCCTATCACTTTCTTCCTCTGAGATCTGATACCTTATTGATGAGATTCAATGGAAAGTTGAGAGGGAAAAGGGGAGAGAAAGTTAGATATTTTATATTCGGAATCGGAATAGTGATAAGGGTAATAATGTATCCGATTCTGGAAGGAACCAATAGGAGACATCCTCCTGTCTCTTGGTCTTTCAATAACTGAACTTTCTCTACAGTCTTGTCAAGACAGGAGATAGTATTGAACTGGACGGATAGTAAGTACGGAGACATGGTGACTTGAGGTTTTCAATAGAAATAGATGGATGTTGAAAGGAGAAAGTCTGAGGGAAAGACTGTATATGTCCTTTGGCTCCTGAGATGAATGTGATAGGTCGGTTTGGTATTGTTGATTCTATGGAAACGGAAGAGTTATTAACAAAGGAAAAGACTCTAGTTCCCTAGTCATATCTCTTCTTTTGTCTGGCTCTCTTATGTGATTTTTTCATGATTGTTGGGCGGTCATTCAGGAAAATGTTTATGTCGAATAGTTCTATTGATGACTTCATGTTAGGATCTAATCGACATACTTTTCTACATCCACTTTATGCTAAAAGCTTTGTATATTATACCAATATTAGACCAAAAAAACCAACAAAAGTAAAATAAACTCATTCCTTGAAAATTCGAAGCGGTAAAATCCAAGCTCGAAGAATTTCGGTGTCGAGAACTCCGACTCACAAAAATTTAACACTCGAGAATCCGACCCACGAGTATCCAACCCTTGAAAATAAAATTCAGAACCCAATGCCCAAAAAACCAGAGATGTATTAAAAGTCCGATATTTTAAAAAATTTCTATTTCTATTCATTTACAATATTACAATATACGTTTTGAACTTTTTAAGCAGACCCGTAAAGTATATTAACAAAATAGATCAAAGGATTTACTTTTTGTTGCAAGAATATAATCAATTTTTTAACATGGCAAGAATACAATCAATTTTTTAACATGCATCGCCTTTATTTCATAGCGCCGAATTTACCACAGGATTTGATCTTTACCACAGGATTTTTCTTTTCTAAAGTTTCGAGACTATGTTCGACTTCGGATTTCCAATCTTTGGAATCTTCTGCACCGGGCTTTTGTACTGTGAAATCCTTATAGGATTTTTTCAAACCTTGAAGAAAAATACTAGAATTCTTCTTCAAATTAAAAAAAAAAGAAGGTTTATTTGGTCTAACCTACAATTTCGTAGTTTATTTATCATTGGAAAAAGCAACTAAACCCTCGTTGCACGAACTTTCACTGTCTCTGAATCCTCTAGTTTATACTTTGGAAATACAGCCTTAACTCCAGCCTATCCTCAACACGTGTTCCATCGACAACTTTATGTCCTAATCTCAACAATACTAATACCAATTGGCAAAGTGGTTTCCTAAACTCTTATACCAATGACCGACAGTCTCCGATACAATTCTATGTTCAGGTACATTAAATTTTTTACTAAATTACATGAGTCCTAACCTCTCGATTTGATTGGACCAGAAAAAGAGGCCAAGGAATTAAATTTTAATTCTATTGAATCCTAGGAAACTCAAATTTAATAAAAGATTTCATAAATTTTACAATAAGTTACATATGAAACGCCTCCTTCCACTTCATAACAAAAGAAAAAGAAAAAAGTTTCCATCAAAAGCATTCAATTTCAATTAGACGAAAAAAACTTTTGAGTGTCTGACGAAGAGAAAGTGCATCAAAATCACATTACACTAATTTGGTCCATTTGTAGAAGGGAGTCTCATCCTGATGGAAAGAGAGGGATGGGGTTGGGTGGGGTGGGGTGGGGGTAGGGAGAAAATCACTTCCGTTTTGTATAGAAAAGTACTAGGTGTAAGTTGTTAGGAGGGAAGAATGAATTTTAGAACAAACCATAGACGACGAGACAATAGAAGAGAGGAAATGTGTGACTACTTTCATTTACTCTCTCTCTCTCTCTCTCTATAGCTCAAAGTGAAAGTTGGTAATAACAATATTAGATTTTTGTAGAGAAGGAGCCTATCCATAGAGGTTGAGACAGGATTTGAGTTCTATCTGAGAAAAGAGATAGCTATAACCACACACGGTAGAGACAGATACAATTGGATTGAGTCTAAAAGTAATGTTCCTATTGCATTAAGTCTCACAAAAGTGCAGATGAGACTAGAGAATTCCCACACGCTTTCTCCGCTTTCACTCACTACAATAGAATTTGAACATGAGAGTCTTTTTATATAAAAGTACTCCACTCTCCCTCTACTCCATGCCTCTCATCTTCTCACACATACACCAGAACACAAAATTTTAATCGAATCTATTAGTTCAGGAGGCTTAATCGCTAAATTGAGTTGATCTGGAGGCTGATCTCTTCTGTGATTGGCTTGAGGTTTTCCATTCCCAAAGTCCTAGGATATTCCAAGATTTAATTTATAATCAACTTTTCTTTTTCAATTATTTGGGAAAAGTAAAATCAGGAAAGATAGTAGTTAGTACGTATATATACGTGCGGGAAGAGAAACAAAATTTGAATTCATTTCTCACATCTTTTACTTTAGGAAATAAGGTAAATAGAAAATTGAAAATAAAATTTTGTTGGAGAAAGTAGTCTTTTGATAATCAGAATTGAAGGAGAAAGTCTCCCATTGAATTCTCATCGTTACATGGCCTCAAGATATCTCTAGAGGTCCTACTTCTTACACACTTGAAATTGAGATCAAGATCCAAGATTTCTATTTGCACTGAATCAACAAAAGACCTACTACTGTGTCTATCTTGTGTTCTACACGCCAAGTGATTGGTTTTCAAAGGCAGGGAAAAAGTAGAAATAAAAGCAATTGAGAACACAACATGTTGAGCGTTAAGATAAATCAATAAGGAAACTTTTATGAGAAGAACAACTCACGGATGGCACCTGCTGGTCAATCCATTTAATCACTTTTATTCTCTGCCTTTTTGACCCTTGACCCCACCCACTTCCAAGGATTCAGTCAAGTAGTTTTCATGCTAATGGTCAAAGTACCTTCTGTTGTTAGAGGGGAAGCTGGAAACTTTATTTATTGATTTTATAAAATACTTCCAAACACTTTTGAGGTTATAGTAGATAAAATTTTTGAATTTTTTATATGAATTTTTGCCTCACGACAACTGACCTTAGAAATTTTCACTCCTAGAATTCGGTGCCATGACAATTTGTGGGTAAAAATAACTTGCTCAAGTACAACTCGTCGCAGTTTAACCCTTCCCTCACCACTTACCGCAGGATAACTCTTCCCTGATGTCTTGTCGAAAATGTTTTTATAAGAAACCTGAAAATTTATTTTTATAAACTGTTTTTATGGGCAAAAAAAAGAATGCTTTCGCCGAGTTTTTGAGTAACATGCGATGATTGGATTTTTTTTGTTTGTTTGATAATTTATTCAAGTGTCAGAGAGCATCATTTTTATAAAAATGTTAATTTGCTAAGACACCCCCGCATACGCAGGACTAATTAAGTAAAATAATAATAAGTAATCTTAATTTTTAGAGTGATTTACACTTTGAATTGGCATGAGTTGGTTATAGCCCATAGTTAATTTACATACTGGTAAATTCTACAGTTCTCGATTCCTTTACCCACTCTTTAGCTTCTTTTTTCAACTTTCCCAATGTGACTATTTCGTCCAAGTTATGAGTTTGGATGAATTTATTCCATATCAGTATTGCTCTATCACTGAAAGACTTTTTAGAAAACTCAGTATTTTTTCTAATCATTTCAAAAGTTCCCTTTTGTTTTGAGTCATAGATGTGTTTGGATTGCGACGAGTAGGTGTGCGACTAGTTGTCCTAGAACGAAAAAAAAAATAATAATTTTTTTTCTTTTTTTTTTACTTAAGTGGGTGCCTTCTAAACGGTTGGAAAGCAGGAATCGTTATTCTAATGATACATTTTTAGAGAAAATGACACCTATTGCAACCAACAATGGAGAGTAATCATTGGTTATAAACAAGGTTTTGTCAACGGGAAATAAACCTAAATAACATGTTATTGGAATGGAAATTAATTTAATAGCTATACTAGCAGCCTTAGTCATTGTAAGGGCTGAATCCAGTTATTATGTAAGAAGAAAAAAAAAGCCAGACTTATACCTTATGTCAGCCTATTTCCAAACGAGAAAAAAAAATGCAGTATCCTTATAAAGGTCAGAGGGTTATATGAATTTTTGATAGTTAAATTATACATGTATGGAGTGATAGAAAACACTAATGTAGATCTTTCCACATCAGTTGGAATTTCTCCAAGGGATTTAGACCAGTTTGCGGTTATTTCCCACTCACAAAAATATTTCCTTTTCATCTGAAACACATATATTTCTCTTCCTCGAAGGAAACTGCAATTTGCTCTTTTTGCATGGTTCGTTTGAACATGGTTGAGCCAATATAGCATGCTGAATAAGATACAGATTTTTGTTTTTTCTATAACCTATCAAACGAAAATCATATTTCTGATAGTAAGATAAAAAAATAAAAAATAAAATTTTTTTTTTCTGTTGATATATTTCTTCAAGTTAAAACCTTGACTCAATAGATTTCCAACGAGTTTCTAGCTTATTCTATCCTGGCGGGATACTTTCACCACTTCAAAAATCATAACTTTCACATTGGGGTGGTTCATTATAAGACTATGTATTTCTCATTTGAAAAAATAAAAATAATAAACACCCCTGCTGTTAGTCAACTTGTAGAAATTGACTTTTAGTCACCCTCCTCTTATAATGGCAGTGAAGTTCTTCAAATCTAGTTCAAATTTGAATGTCACGAAAGTCTATTAATGACATGGTTCACAAATCCCTAATTTGTAACATTTCTGGTTTCTATTATTTACTTTTTGAAAAAGGAATATGGTCATTTGAGTTGTGAATTTGACTCCAATTTGGAAATAGAAGTTAAAATAGGGTATAGTTTGAGAAATAATGGTAACCTCCTTATAAAGTTTTAATTATAATTATAATTTCTATCCCAAAACGTCATTTTGTGGAACCACCTACAATATATTATTGTCATAAATTGGGCAGAACTATGTCATAGCTCGTTATGAAAGGTTCTATAGGCCATATTACCTAGTCCTCATTAGTAAATAATAGCACACGAAATCCACTCAATATAAGATCATATTCAAAAAGGAATCCTTATATTAGAGAAATAAGATAATATAATAATAATACATTCTGGTGTATTATTTGTTATATATCATCGAGTGTTAGTAATTTATCCATAACGACCTATCACATCAATAAAGGTCACCGTCTTGGAAAGCTTTCATTTGACCATGTCACACGCAATGGGACTGACTTGAGTGGAAGGAGAAACTTTATACAGTTGACTTGACAGTCCGACCCAATGGATATATCGATATTATAATCACTTTAGCATATATAATCCACATTAGTACAAGTTGACAGCTCTCCTCCAGCTATTCACATTATGTTAGAAATTTATTTTCAAATTTATATATTAGTACAAGGTAGACAAAGATTTTTGGGTATCGACTTTCTCCACTTTTTTTTTAAACTTATCTCCACCTACATCTCACCCTGTTGCTAATAAAAGAACACTTCTGAACCTACAATCAAAGGGTCACACTCAATTAAGTTCAAAGATATCCATTTATTTGGGTGAGCAGGTTGCGTTATTTAGTAATAAGTCTCGCATGGTTTTATACTCGAAATTACAAATATTATAACTCTTAAATCAGTTGGCTACGACATAGAAAAGCAAGGGAAAAAAAAAGATTTTTGATGATAGGAATCCTGAGTGTACCTTAGTACCTGTACCTACTCATCTAACCTTGTACTTCAATTTTCAATCAACTTTCACTCATCCTACCCTTATATTCACTCAACTTTAACTTTGTGGATCCAATCAAAATTTAGTATTACTTCCACTACTTTCAATATATTTTATGTGTTAAAGGACAGATTCATAGGAACGAGTCATCCCTTTCAGCTATATTTCATCTTAAATTTTGAAAGATTTTTTTTTCTAAGAATATAGTTTGGTTTCTTAGAATTTGTAATAGCACTTCTAAAATCAATTTCATTTCTAATGATGGTATCGACAATGACTTATAGAAATATTTCTGTCAAGTAATGCTTAGTGCTTTTAGTAAAAATTCATAATTTTTTGTACTTACAATAGTACTTTCAATTTATTAGAGAATAAGAATTAGAAAACAAATTAACCACCCTGTATTTAATACTGTTCATCAGTACCAGAATGCCCATGTCTTTCCAATCCATTTTCACATTGAAAAAAAAAATTTTTTATTTTATTTTTTATTTTATTCTCATAGATTTCTTGGGCAAGATGAAAACGCTTCCGGTAGAGTAAAATTTCCTATAACTTTTAGATCCATTTTGAAAAGTCAATTTACATTATTTCGCTTCAGAACTTTACAGATTTAGAGCAAAGATGGACAAGACACTATGAGATTTTTGGAGAAAATTTTTTGATAAAATCTAAAGTTTTTATGTATTCTTAGTATAAGTAAGAAGTGATAAAATGATTTGAGTTGAGTGTAACAAAAGAGGTTTCCAAAAGAGTTCACTTTCTTTCCAAGAAAACTTGAACCTTCCGCCTTTTCATAAACCTCAACTTTAGAAATTTACTCATTCTAATAAGTTTCTTAGCTTGTCTTAACTTTCATTTTCATTATGTCTCGTAAAAACAAAAGTCCATTTTTCCTCTCCCCATCTTATTTTGAAGTAGAAAGACACAAGTCAAAAATAAATTTTCAAAAAATTTTAATTTAAAACAAAATTTTTGACGGTAGCAATAGGGTTAAATTTCACTTTCCTAGATTTATTAACACTCCTATTACCATATGAATAAAAATTTTTTTAATTTACAATAATAGCTTTCAGTACTAAATCCTTATGTTTGTTATTTGTATCCTCATACTAAAAATATACTTTCAAAATAAAGAATCTCATAAGAAAAATATTAACCCTTTGGCAAAAGGATTATCAACAAAAATATAATTCATTAAAGTGCACTTTAGATAATTACATGATTCTTATATTTTCAGCTCTCCCGCCTCTTTATAACATGGCGACAGCTGCTACTTTTTTTACTACTGTATAAGAAAAAAAGAATTTTTTTTTCGCAAATATGGATTCGAATGAATTCGTGCAAAAAAAAAGAAAGTAATAATCCAAATTTTCTCAACTATGACTTCCGTTTTGCCAATTTCAAACTTTCTGCATATAAAAAAAAAACTCATAAAAATAATATTTTCAAAAGTTAGCCTTTGTCACAGCTTTTGTCACAACCTTTGCAAATTAATATACAGCCGTGAAAAAATCGATTAACCATTTCCCTTCACTTAATAGCGTTCTTATGTTGACACGCCAATTTACAAAACTTTTTTTTTCTCTCTCTCTCTCTCTCTAACAATCAATATAGAAATTAGTCAAACTTTTAACAATATCAATTCGCCAAAAACTAGCAACAAACTTTATTTATTTTTCTTTCCTTCTAAAAAGTTAAACAAACGACGCCTAATTCAAAACGGTTCAAAGGAAATGGAAAATAAAATTTAGAAAATTATTAACTCAAAACTTTAATCTGCAGAAGAGCGGTGAATAAAATAAACCTCCATAACTAATTTAGCTGGTTTGTTTTCTCAAAAACAAGACCAAGGCTGGAGAATTTAAAATATTCAAAATCTAAATAATAATCTAAGTACCCATTTCTGTTTAGCTAATAAGTTTTAATTTGATTTCAGCTAAACCACAAAGAGGTATATAACAAGCTGAAACTTTTATGTATCCAAGCAACGTCTTTTCCAAATAATCAAATTTAGTTAATTTAAATAATTTTTCAAATAATAAATCTAAAAAATTTAATCCAATGGTTAAAATTACCCTAAAAACCAAATACGCCCTGTAGAAGTAAGTGTGTTTATGTTTGAATCAGTTCCGGTGTGAGCCACTTATGAGACAATTTCTCAAGCGTATTGTTTTATAGTTTCCTCACCTCCTTAAATGTTTAGAAATAAAAGTGGTATTTTTATAGTTATACTTCTCATAAGTCAAGATGAATTATCATGTGCTAAGTATATAGAAAAAAAAAGTCTAAAAAGTAAACCTACAGACTTTCGGCTCCACGGATCATAGAGAAAGCAACCAAACGCAACGTGATAGGGTTTATAACCATAGAGCTATTCTTATGTCACAGGTCAGAGACGATAATGGGATCTTTCTCAAAAAAAAATAAGAAAAAAGAGAAAGGAAACGAATTGAACCGGAAGTGATTTGATTCGACAGAACAAATTACATATTGATCTCTATCTCTATCGACTAGAACAGTTCTCCAAACAAAAAAAAAAATTTATATATATATATGATATATAATATTAATTTCTTTTTCTCTTTTTCAACAGCTTCTAAGTAGATTTTAAGCTCTAGGGCTTGCTTCTTTGAGTTAATTACTAAGCTGAAGCTTTACTATTACTAATAGTACGCTTGATGAAACTAATTCATTATTATTACGTACGCTGAAGGCTGGACATCATAGAGCTTAAAGACTTTCCAATTATATCAGAAAATGACCAATTCTAGGGTCAATTGAGTCAAAGTAATGGCAAAATATATATTTAATTCCGAGTGTTTTGGGGGAAATGGTGGAAATACGTTTGTAACTTTTTTTTTTGGGACAACATGTGGGCGGAAAAAGTTGAGCCAGGGGGGAAGGTTTCTGTAACTTGTACATGTGGAACATTAGGCGACTCAACAAAGTGTGACAGAGAACTGAAGAATATTATACTTTCTCCTCTTGAACTTTGTAGAAAAGTGGAGAAAGGCACTTTCTCCACTTTCTCTACTTTCTCTCTAGAAAAATCCAACAGTCGACACAGAATCCAATCACTCTTGCAAAAAAAAAAAAAAAAAAAATTCTACTATTCTTTCCGAAAATCCTGTCTCGGATGACTTGTGTCTTCTTGTCTCATAACTGCTACAGTTTCAAATCCTCCTCTACCCCTTTATCTTTAATCTCAAACCAATTCAAAATGAAAAATGATTCTTTTGAAATGAGATCTTTATGTTTCTGTCTTCAAAATTATATTTAGATCTGTCAGTTCAGACCCATGGTAATAATGAAATGAGAGAAATGATGAACCTCTTTCTTACTATTTTATCACTATAACACCCATTTATTATTTAAAAAAAAAAGAAGTCTAGTCTCTTTGGGTTTTGAACCAGGGTCCTAGTCGCAATTCGAAGTAGGATTTAAATGGGATTTAAATCTGAAAATAAAAATCGATTATTTTTTGGAATTTTACTTTTATGCAATAAAACCAACTTGGAGTTACTAAACTTTGTACTATTTCAGTTCAGTATACTAAAATTTTATTCAAATTGTGATTCTTAGTTTCAGTATCATATTATTATTTTAGGCGGATGAAAACACGTTAACACTTTCAAAATTCAAATTTGATGACATTTTTTTGCAAAAAAAAAAAATTGATAATTTAGATAAAGTTTGGGATAATTTTGTGTAAATAGAGTAATCGAACAACAGAATTGTTTGGACTAAAGTCAACATTGAGGCCAACATTAGATAGATATTCTAACAATTATTTTTCTAATAAACTCTCAGATATATCATTTTATTGATCTCTGATGATTGGATTATAAAAATCCAAAAAATCGGATTTAAATGCACAAAAAAATTGAATTTAAATCTAAAATAAGGGATTTTATACAAAAATCCACTTTTTTCGAACTTTGATTCCATTTCTTTTGAATCAATGAGTAAAAATAAAAAAATTTCAAATCATTTTAATGACAGTTTTATACAATAAATTGGTTAAAAATAGAAATTTAATATTCCTTCTGCAATTTTACAAGTTACTAAACGAAAGTTTTGTTATTTGTTCATTACACAAGCATCTACTAACATAGTAGTAAAGTTGATGTTTGCTCAAAATAATAGTTAAATTGTAATGTAAAGAAATAAAGAGAAAGTTTGCATTTTGGTAAGGATTTTGGTGGTTTGAGAATGCAGTTATGGAAAATAGAAAGTGCCCAAGGAAAGCCGTCTGTTTTATGTTTTAGACAATCTTGGAAAGAAAAAGAACCGCCGTTATCTGGTCTAGTTATTTTGCACATGAAAAAAAAAATTTTTTTTTAGGTAGAGAGGAAAAAAAATGGTTGTAGTTGTAGAATGTTCATATTATTTAAAGGAGAGCATAAGAAAAAATTAGACCATAGGGACAATGGGATCCGTTTGTAAGAAATAAAGCAAGAGAAAGAAGGAGAGAAAATTTATGTAGAGAAAGTAGAAAATAAATCACAAAAGTACACGGAAACCAGGTTAGAACACTCACGCATATATTTTACACCACTAGTTTTACACAATCCTACTCATTGTGTACAGAAATATACTAGGGAATTCAATAATTTGGTTATAACACTCTTTACAAAAACATGAGGTAACAGGAAAGCAATAGCACCTTCACTATGTATATATACTTTAAAACTTTCACCCAATACAATTAAATTACTTTCAACAGAAGAGAGAGTTATTCAATAAGAAACTCTTTCTTCTACTTACTTATTCAAATTGATTATTTTTAAAAACCTGATTTTGAACCTTAACATAAACCATTTCATATTTTTCATCCCTATTTTCCTCAAATTTTACCAATGAAAGTGAAAAATTATTAAAGTAATCCATTAATAATTAGTATTATTGTGATTATTATGATATTTACAAATATACAATTTGATTAATCTTTTTTGGTATCGTATTTCACCACTTTTACCATAACTCTTTTAGCTCTTTTCATTGATTTAAAGTGCAATGTCAGGTTGAAAAAAAGAATTAATTGATTGGACTGTTGCCTGCGGTATCCTAGACCTCGACCGGGTGCTGGATAGCTCGGGTTACTAGTATATATTTGATAAATCTTAACTGTATTAAAAGTAAAAAAAACCTTAATTTACATAAATGTGTAGGGAGATATCGGGAGCCGATAGTTTTTTCAACCAATCAGAGACCTCCAAAATGAGTCACATATCATAGTTCTATTAATCCGATAGTCTGATAGTTTGATAGTACTATGAAGCGTTCTATACAATTACGGGAATTTCATCATTGTATTGAATGTTTAGCATTCAATCCAATGCGACATACTGTACTTATACTGAGAGTAATAAGGCACAAACATAAGAAAGCAAAATTCAAACCAATTTTTTAAACAACAAAAAAATAAAGAAAAAGTAATTGATTATCCATACTGTACTTTTGTCACAATAATGTTCGCAAGGACACGAATTGTGAGGGGTTATCCATTACAAGTTAATGAAAAATTTAGTCAGAAAATTATCAAGTAAGTATTTGTAGGTGATGGATTTAATAAATTCAACTCTTGATCTTTTATAAATTCATGAGGAGGTGTGTGAGTCAAATATGATGTATTCGTGAGAGTAAAGTCAAAGGAAAGTGTATATATTTTTTCTGCCAAATTTGTAGAGTCTGTAAAAAAAAAACTCTTTTGTTTGGACCTGTCAATATCCTAATAGATTTAGGTTTTTTCTCCTTCCCTTTCACCATAATCTCATTGGCATAGACATTAAATTCAGTTTTGCACTCAATGCATTATGTATTTATGATTAGGGTATTAGCATTTGAGAAAAGAGGAACTCTCCTGCCTATCCAGAGGTTTTTAGGTATTGGAAAGAACGTAAATGTGCTCTGGGACTATCCAGAGTACATTAAACAAAAAGGAAAAGGCAACAAGGAGATGAGAGATTCTTTGATGCAGAAAATGTCAGAAGGAAGAAGGGAATGTCAACGATAATCTCTTACTCCTCTTCTCCAGAGGCAAACTTTCTTTATTTTCCCTTTTTTTTCCCATCATAAAAAATTTAAAACCAACTTCTGTTTGTGGAAAAGAAGGAAACGAGGTAGGGATTTTTCAAATGTCACGTTCAATTTCTACATTGAAAAAAAGAAGAAGAAGAAGACTTTTCTAAACCCCCTTCTACCACAATTTCCGAATTAAAATGTCTCCTACAGAGTTTTCAATTTTTTTAAAACCAACTTTCCGTATTTTTTTTTCGTTGTTTTTTAGATACTTTCTCTCTTCTCTGAAAAATCTTCTTGCACGGTGATGAAACTCTGTGTCTCTTGTGGAAAATAAAAAAAATATAGTGAGGATGATGTCAGTCTCAGGCAGGATTTGAACAATTCTGGCCAAAGGCAAAACGTCGAAATCATTGTTGTCTCTCTTCTGCTTTCCCTAATGAAGTTAAAACAACGACTCGCTCTGTATGTATAACCCTCCAGCTTCAATTCTGACATTTTGAATACTCAGACTCAGATTATAGAAATTAATGAAATTAAATTATTGAACTTTTCTGTTGAGTCAAAAAAAAGTTTTTTTTTTAAACAAATAATAGGTTACTCTTAATTTAGAATAGCTACTTTTAAGAAAATGATCCTTTATAGACTTGTTTAAAGAGACTCGCATCATAGAGTAAAAGTATTTAAAAAATCTCAGTTTATTACCAGGTAGAAAAGTGGACGGACAGACAGACAGTCGGACACACCAATCGCATAAAGTTTTCAAAAAAAAAATTTTTTTTTTCTTAAAGCTTATATTGTCAATTTAAACTTCAGCTTCAATTTAAACTTTAATTGTTTTATTAGATTCCCTTTTTGTATGAGAGATAGGAGCTACATAAAAATAAGAGGCAGATTCAAAATAGTTGAGNAGAATAGCTACTTTTAAGAAAATGATCCTTTATAGACTTGTTTAAAGAGACTCGCATCATAGAGTAAAAGTATTAAAAAAATCTCAGTTTATTACCAGGTAGAAAAGTGGACGGACAGACAGACAGTCGGACACACCAATCGCATAAAGTTTTCAAAAAAAAATTATTTTTTTTCTTAAAGCTTATATTGTCAATTTAAACTTCAGCTTCAATTTAAACTTTAATTCNTCAATTTAAACTTCAGCTTCAATTTAAACTTTAATTGTTTTATTAGATTCCCTTTTTGTATGAGAGATAGGAGCTACATAAAAATAAGAGGCAGATTCAAAATAGTTGAGACAGACTGTACATTTCGAACTTATGAAGTGATTTACTTGCTTTCTATGTATATATTTTTTTGAAATTTGGCCTAGATATCTAGTGATCTTTCTTTGCTTACATATTACATCATACGGCTCTCTGATTTTCTTTTTTGCTATTTTTTTATTGCACATGTGAAAAATAAAAATAAAAATATCATCAAACGGCAGATCATTTTCATTCAAATCACATTGGATTGGAAAGCAGAGTTTCAAAATGCAATATATAAATATTATATCTTTTCACTAGAAAAAAAAAACCTGTTTTTGTTTTTCTTTGAACCAATAAGACTTAAACTAGACGCATGAATGGGATTAACTTTTAAATTTATTTCTCTATGATTTCTGATACACAAAATTTTTTTTTCCCCAGAGAATGTGATTGTTAGAAAGGTAAACAACAGCCATTGTGCTTTTCTTTAATTTTCTTTAATTTTCTTTTGTTTACTTTCATCAAAAGTACTTTTATTTAATTTTGAATGCATATTTTATATTTTTCTACTTTACTATTCAAAATTACTTTAAATAATTTATTTACTTTAAAGTGAAATAGTGCAATTTATATTTGCAATTTTGTAAATGTCCTTAGGCCTGTAATAAGTGGTGCATGTACAATTTAATTCAACAAAGCTATATAAACAAGCAACAAGTTAATTAATTCATGGAAATTAAGCACAAATGATTGAGTTTGAAACTTTGTTTACAAAAACCAAAGAAAAAAAAATTTTTTTTTTTTAACTTGTAAATTAATGCTATTGAAGAGTTGAATTATAAAAAAATTTACTTACTTGATTTTAACCCTTGTGTGACAGGGATTAGAGTGAAAATTGCCAAAATTTTCACCAACACATTCACAATTTTGAATTGAGGTTCCTTTTGTGTCTTCCAGTAAACACGTTTTCTATTGTTCAGAAAAGTCTTCGTACTCATTACCACCTCCTTCCACATGATTCAAAAGTGTTTTAGTTTAATTTTAATTAAATTTCAAACTTCAAAGTTAGTCTTTTAATGGTTTCTTCTTGTAAATAGTTGATGTAAAAAATTTGGTTGAATTTGACAACAAAGTAAGGAACGTTCTAAATGTAAGTATAGTTGAATTTAAATTCACAGAATGAAATATTGTNCACCTCCTTCCACATGATTCAAAAGTGTTTTAGTTTAATTTTAATTAAATTTCAAACTTCAAAGTTAGTCTTTTTATGGTTTCTTCTTGTAAATAGTTGATGTAAAAAATTTGGTTAAATTTGACAACAAAGTAAGGAACGTTCTAAATGTAAGTATAGTTGAATTTAAATTCACAGAATGAAATATTGTNAAATTTGACAACAAAGTAAGGAACGTTCTAAATGTAAGTATAGTTGAATTTAAATTCACAGAATGAAATATTGTAATAGTAATTATTACTAACCCAACTTTCACCACATGAGTAGTAAAATCCTTTTCCACACAGAAAGTTTAAACAATAAAGAAAATAATTGTTGCCTATTGAAAAGTTGACTCTCTTTGGAATACGTTTGACTCGTTGTTTTTGAAATGAGCAAGACAATAGATATTACATTTCAAAATCCTACTGTTCGATGTGGTTCTTCGAGTAGAATGAATGAGAAAAGACAATAGAAATATATACTCCTACCTAGGGAGAAAGTCTTCAAAAAAAAATTTTTTTTTTTCTATTGTTGTTCTTATAGTAGTACTTTCCCCTTTGTCACCATCATCATCTGTCAATATTAAATGGGTTTGATATATCTGTTTGTCTGGGTTCAATTTCTTATTAACTGTCTTCTGACATGAAATGATGAACGTCTGTAGTTATTCTACCTTAAATTTAATGGAAAGAGAGTACCTAAGTCATAAACTAATGGCACTTGTAGCTTTCCATAGAAAACAATGGGTTAATTGATGACTATTGTTTTTCCCCATAAAAAAACGAAAAAAAAAAATAAGCTGATTAGTAGCAAATTTTCAACTTTAGTAACACTGTTTGTTTTCCTCACAACAAAATAATTACTAATGTTCTTCTTGAATGTAGCACATAATAGTAGCAACTAACAACTTTTTTAGTAGCAACATCCCAACAATGACNTAATGTTCTTCTTGAATGTAGCACATAATAGTAGCAACTAACAACTTTTTTAGTAGCAACATCCCAACAATGACTTTTAGATAGATATAAGAAGTTTCCATGTGACTATTTGAAACTTTTTGAATAATTATTTCATTAGTACGAAGTTTTATGTAATTATTGTTGATAAACACACTGAATGTTTACCAAAAAATTCGTACTTTTCACTATGTCAGAAGTCTAAAGAGAGAAGAAAAAAAAAATTATTATTTTTTTGAATGTCGTTTGTAAGTATATCAGGATTTTTTTTTCTATTAACAAAATATACTTCTTTNTAATGTTCTTCTTGAATGTAGCACATAATAGTAGCAACTAACAACTTTTTTAGTAGCAACATCCCAACAATGACATTTAGATAGATATAAGAAGTTTCCATGTGACTATTTGAAACTTTTTGAATAATTATTTCATTAGTACAAAGTTTTATGTAATTATTGTTGATAAACACACTGAATGTTTACCAAAAAATTCGTACTTTTCACTATGTCAGAAGTCTAAAGAGAGAAGAAAAAAATAATTATTATTTTTTTGAATGTCGTTTGTAAGTATATCAGGATTTTTTTTTCTATTAACAAAATATACTTCTTTACTAACCAGTAGTAGTTAGTAATGTAGTAGTAGNTACTAACCAGTAGTAGTTAGTAATGTAGTAGTAGTTGAAAACGGGGGAAAGTGCTCAATGGACTGAAACTTTCTCCAAAAGCTCCGTTTATAGTCTATCATTTAGTGTCCAGTCCATTAGGTTTCAGATCTGTATTTTTCTTCACTTGGAGTAATCGGAGTTTCAGTAATAATAAATTATAAGAAAGGTGGATTTCATCCCCCTTTTTTGATACTAAAACCCAAGGATTTGATGAGATTTTTTCTAATTTAAAAAACAAAAGAGGAAAGTGTTTCTATTGTCTTTTTCTGTGAAAGGGGTGATTGAATTGAATCAAATTTGTAGTAAATGTCTCTCTAGTCTTAGTAGTAGTTATTAGTAGAGCAGAGTCCTTGTGATAGTAGTGCAGGGTCCTTGTGGGAGTAAAGTAGCACTCAGTTTGATAAGATCAATAGTAAAAAGGGGGTCTAAGGAGATTGGTCTAAACCTTTTTGTTCAAAGGGAAGAAAGCTATTGTGTTGATTTGGATAAAGATAATGAATGATGATGACTAATTACTATACTCAACTGATTAAGAGATGGATGGATGAGGGGATTTTTCACGACGGTGACGACGAGTTCGACTCCTACCCCCACCAACACGGAAACTTTTCATTGAGACAATGAAAAATAATTCCTTTTTTCTTCCTCTCAACTTATTTTAATTTTTTTTTCTTTTATGGATGACGAAGAAGCATGTTGAGTTTTAAGAACACGCACAAGGACCCACGATTAGTAAAAGTCTGGTAGTGTGTAGGGTTAAAAATGTGAAAGTTTGATTCTAAAAGTCCTAACTTGTGGCTCTGACGACGATGTGACCGGTGAAGAGTCACTATTTTTCGATGTGGTTCTAGAGTTCAAGCTGGTTGGAAACTAGAGTGAAAGTTACCAAACTTCGACTTTTCCTTCTGAACGCCGTTTATGTTGAATGAGACTTGGAACTTTTCTATTTTGTATTAGTAGAAGAGAAGAGAAAGCTATCACAACGCACGCCCGTCTTCTACTTTCTCCAGTTTCTTCTTTTTTTTTTAAATTAATTTTTTAAATTCAATCCTTCCGATTTTTTAAATTTCCTCTAATTACATTAACAGAGAAATTAATGTTGTTTAGGCAATAGATCAAAAGATTAATGAAGTAATAATGCCATTCATATTAATAGTATGTATAGGTGGATTTTTCTTTTCAAGAGCATTATATATCACTAAGGACAACTTACCCCGGACAGCTCCTCTTGGGTTAATTCGCCCTGGCAACTTTTATTTTTGGCTAACAGCAAACTTTCTGCCACTTACGGTAGTTACTTTCCGTAACGATTACTTGCTGTAATGACAATTTGCCTAAAGAGTCAAAATTTTGGACTTCAATTTTTTTTTTNCTTTCCGTAACGATTACTTGCTGTAATGACAATTTGCCTAAAGAGTCAAAATTTTGGACTTCAATTTTTTTTTTAATTAAACTTAATAAAATTTGTAGTAGAGTTGTTGTACTTGTGAATAATGAATTAAGATTTTAGNTTTTTTTTTTAATTAAACTTAATAAAATTTGTAGTAGAGTTGTTGTACTTGTGAATAATGAATTAAGATTTTAGTTTCCCGTGACTTGTTGTCCGCGATAAGTTGTTGTGAGTGTATGTTATTTAAAGAGCGGGGTTACTAATAAAAGCAAACGATTTACGATTGTTAGATGAAAGTCTGATGTAACAAATAGAAACGTAAAGTCATTAATTGTATGCTTAATATTTATTAACACTCCTATCACTTTGTTTCTGTCGGCAATGTTAAATGGTTATGGTGAATCATCCCCTTCATGTAAGTAACTAGCTATGAAACTTCGTTGTAATTTTCATACTGAGTTAAATTTAAATCTACCACTATTTTATTATTGCTTTCAAGAACAAGTAATTGTTCGTCATGAAAATCGAGTTCAATTTAGATTTAGGAGTAAGATACTTTTACTTAATGTACCATCAAGGTTTATGGTTATAGGAACAAAATGGCTCAAAGACTCAACTCAGGGAACAAATTTGAGGACTTTCTCTAGAACTTCTTTTAAAATTCATACTAACAAGAAATCATATCGATCTCAACAAAAAGAATCAAAATGTCTTTTATGTTTATGGATTATTGTAGAGTCGATGGGGGGTTTAGGTTTATTTTCGGTATGATTGTTTCATTTTCAAGACAAAAGTCAACCTAATATTTAGTTAACATCTAAACAAACATGGCGACCTTAGTTACATAATTATATTGACAAAAGAAGAGTGCTTTTTCCGTTTACTTATGGATATACAACAATTTTATGAATTTTTTTTTAATAAAATATAATGATTTCGTGATCATTTCTTTTTTTTTTGTTTCGGTTGTAGGAGGGTTAAAAACGGAAGAAAGAGAAAGTATAAAGGAGAATTAAGTCTCAAATGTCCGTTATGTTATATGCTTAAAATAAATTGAACTTTTCACATTTTTTTTTCTCTACACATTTTCTCCAATGGATGAGAATGTATTTGGCATAAGAATAGTCCTAAATTATCAATTCTGTTCCATGCTTATGGCACACATGAATCTTAAATGTGTGCGCTTTCTTTTTTCATCTTATAACATTGTTATTACCATCTCTTTTGCATGCAGGTTCCCTCCACTACTCTTTTTTACTAGCACCAATACTACTAATACTTGGAAACTACTTTTGGAACATGCATAATATTAACAAGGACTACATTTAAAAGATTAACTCGACAAAGGACACACTTCACTTTCACTATAACAATTTACAATTTACAATTTACAATTTACAATTTCCATTTCAAAAAAAAAAAAAAAATTTTTTTGTGCTTTACTTTTCGCTACAAGGCGCTTCGATAAAACTCTTGTAAGAATAGCTACATTTAGGAATATCAATTCGTCCTGGTTTCCTTTTCTTGGAAATGGAATCACTTGAGTCAGGCCTTGGGTTCACGTTTCCTGCATTTAAATGCATAGAGGTTATATAAATTTTCTTCATAAGGAGATCTGAAGATCAAAAGAGTATGCAAAAGTATACAAAAGATAAAAATCCTCAGTCCTTTAGAATAGTACAGGGTGTCCTATGTTTTATTTTTCTACTGTTTAAAGTTAACCCTCTTTGCACCACCAAAAATACGAGTCTTGGAAAAAATGGAAAAAGTCAATACTCATAAATTTAGTACACCTGGTACATGAATTAGCTCATTGAAACTTAATTTAATGAAAGACTATTTACCAATTCCAAAAAAAAATAAAAATAGGTAATTTCATAAGTACATTTTCTTGTTCAGGAAAGATGAGTGTTTTCCCCTCACTGTTTTCATCTTTTTTTTTTCAACTAAAATGTTGTATAACATTTTATCATATGAAAACTTTCACTTCTTAAACAATTTCATCAAAAACCATTATTCTTCATCCTACAAAAAAAAATTTCAAACTGTCGTATCATGTGGAAGAAAGATGAGAAAGGAAAACAATATTTTGTAAAAGAAAAAAAAANATTTTATCATATGAAAACTTTCACTTCTTAAACAATTTCATCAAAAACCATTATTCTTCATCCTACAAAAAAAAAATTTCAAACTGTCGTATCATGTGGAAGAAAGATGAGAAAGGAAAACAATATTTTGTAAAAGAAAAAAAATTTTTTTTTTTACTAAAGTAAAAAAAATAGTTACGTGAGTAAAAATTTTTTGCTACTTTTCTAAGTTGAAGCATAGGATTAAGCTTACCTATCTCACGAAAAGTGTAACATTTTCTATCGCTTACTTTTTTTTTNTAAAGTAAAAAAAATAGTTACGTGAGTAAAAATTTTTTGCTACTTTTCTAAGTTGAAGCATAGGATTAAGCTTACCTATCTGACGAAAAGTGTAACATTTTCTATCGCTTACTTTTTGTTTTTGTTTTTCAACACAAATTTTCACTTTCTTCACTTTCTCTTATTTCTTTCTCTTTATTACTTACCTACACCTCATATCCAGATTTTTATGTAACTTTTAGTGTTAGGTTTAAAAAAAAATTCATTCTTTAAAATAAAAAAAATAATACTGAAAAAAGNCACTTTCTCTTATTTCTTTCTCTTTATTACTTACCTACACCTCATATCCAGATTTTTATGTAACTTTTAGTGTTAAGTTTAAAAAAAAAAATTCATTCTTTAAAATAAAAAAAATAATACTGAAAAAAAAAGAAAAGTATCTGATTTTCTTAGCTCATCCGTTAATTTTTATAAAAAATAATCTCCACTGGGCTCAAAAAATCTCATTAATCCTAATACATCAAAAGTTTTTTCTTTGCTTAAAAAAACTAACAGTAGTCACCTTTTAAGACATCTTAGAAACAAAAAGTAAATTAGATGGAAAAATCATCAGTTAGATTTGAGTCTAAATAATTTGTTTAAATAAGGGAATATTAGAAATTCGATGCTTTCTTTCAAAACTTTCACTTTTGTTTGTTTTGACTCAAAACCCTTTTCCTTTCACTTTGATAGTCTTTTAAATCAAGTCAGTTCTTAAGATTTTCAAAAAGTTTAAACTAAACTTTTCCAACCTCTTCGGAACACGGTTTCGTAGATTATATCAAGTGTCAAGAGACGTCGGTAGTTTTTGGAGAGACGTCCAAACTTTCACTTTTATCACTACCACCGACGACGTTATTTCTCTCACACTTTCACTTTCAGTTATTTCAACTAACTATATGATATAACGTGAGATTTTTTTTGTAAAAAAATACCTTCCCTTTGTTGTGTTTAGATCAGAGTTGGAAGAAAATATCAAATCGATATATATCACGATATTTATTTCGGAAAATATCATGATATTTTTGATATTTTCATTAAACAATAGTTTTTGAATTAGAGACAACCCATGAAGCCATAGGCGTAAGTGTAAAGCATGCACAACGTAAACGTGCAGTATTATTCAAGCGAATGAATGAAAGAAATTCAACCTGTGATAATTTGTTTATGTAATTTTATTCCCAAGCAGCATTAATTTGGTTGGTAGTTAGTTAAATGCCTTGAATTGGGTTTCAATTGACCTTAACATGTGAACTGTGTTAAAAATATCAAATGCATGAAAATAACAAAAATATCAAAAATATCAAAAATATCTGATATATATCAAAATATCATGATATTTTCGAACTCTGGTTTAGATCAGGAAGGATAGATAATAATCAAAAAATACTCACACCCTGCCATTATCATGATGACTTTTTTTTTCACTTCTGACAGGCTCATGCATCAAGCTTCATCATATTATTAACTAATGCTCGTTTTCTCATTTTTCATTTTCTCTATAGTACTCAAGTTTAGTTCCTTGGAGACAGTATTCTCAGGTGTGTGTGATCACACCTTGATTACTTTCTCCTCAAGAGTGTGAAAGTGCATTGAAGCAGAGTTAATTCAAAATTAATTGGAGACACGTCACATAGAGAAGGGGGATTGAGATTACGACAGTTAGAACATAACGCATTAGCTTTATTAACACCATCGCATCGCTATTGGAAAAACTCAAAATACTAATAAATACATTTTTAACAACTAAGCTTTCTTTACTACAGCATTTTGATTAATAAAATCCTGTTCCATTTCGTATGTCATTTTCAAATCCAGCAGCAACCTTCTGCTGCTCTCGAGTTTCGTTATACTGCAGCAATAATAATGATTTGTATAAATTAGATTTCCAACTTTCACTCAAGCCGTCATATTCTGTAGAAACTCATTTATCAATCACTGGATTGTATGTTACACGAAAACTCGGATTAAGTACATTGTTTTCTTCATTTGACGCTAGAATTGCTTAGGTTATATTCTCAAGTCAGGTAGAACATAGACACTGAATGCCGAAATGTTACAAAAATTTCTTAATAATCACGCAACAGAAAGCCTGCATGTAGACAGCTTTTTTTTTATCGTTTTGATTAACCTGTCATTGTCAGAAGTAGAAACTCACAATTATTTATTAAGTTTCTGATAAAGGGTTACGTTACAATCATTTACAATTTGACTCATACGGTTATTTGATAATTAAGGGTTGCAATATTAGTTATAATAAAGCGTTATTGTTATGTTATTATTCCATTATGGAAGTGTTTGTATTTAGAAAGTAAGAAAACATTTGTTATGAAGGGTAACGAAAAGGTTATCTTTCATCTGTAATGAGTTAAATTGTAAACAGATTCTTACGTGAAGAAAAGCAAGACGATTCTGTTTACGTGTCGAACGGTGAGGGTTCAAATGTATTGGAATGAATCACAAGATTTCTTTGTGTAAGAGAAATGTAAACCTTTATGTAAGTAAGAGAAAACAAACCGAGTCCTCACTACCAATACCAATATGTCCGTTGATTCTAACGTTCATGGAAGAAGAAATTCAGTTCTAGAGCATAACAATAATAACGAGAATTAATTCCAAAAATATATTTTGCTTGAAGATAGTTCTAGTTGAATGACCAAAGTTACGCAACAGAGATGCATTAAAGGAACAACTATTTCTTTGATTTTGACGAAGCGATGATATTTATAGGTGGAGGAACAACATGAAACGTTTTTCCGTCTAAACTTGCTCTTTCTTTGGCTGAATTTTCATTAGCTTCATTTATACTTTTTGTAATCGCAGTCCGTAGTGTGTTTGCGTCCTGCTTTGGAAGAGCTGGCCTATCTAGAATTTTTTAATTATAAATTTAGACAAAACATAAACTTTAAAGTTTTTAAATTCAATAAAAGTAGTATTACTCTTCTTTTGAGATTGTCCGGATTTTTTCCTCTTAGACAGATCTTTCTTCACCTGTGCTATCGGTTTGCTTGTTTTAACTTTAGTCTTTCCTTGTGGCATGGTTGCTCGATCTAAAAATCTAAAACATTACTTACACTTAGGTATACCACAATAAAAAATACATAGTCATAGAATCGTACAAACTTACCTTTAAATTCCTGAAATCTTGCAAATTGACCAAATAATTATTATGACTAAATTAATAATTTAATGTTTTAATAAAAATTTTGAAAAAACAAAACTAATCATTGAAATTAAAATAGTCATGCAACGAGCAGTGTCACAAATGTCAGCCCATCGCCATAAGTAATGGGCACCCAACACCCAACTCTCACCTTGAAGTTATTTTGACAGAAAAAGTGTTTATTTTTATATTCATTATAAATTCTACATTAATCGAGCACTGATTTAATTGAAAAGAAAATGGGCGCTTATCAAATGCATAAAGAATATTTATAAAGGAATAAATAAGTTTCAATAGGAAGCAAATTGTTTAGTTGGTAACTGGAACCTAACAAACCGGAAGTACTAAAAAGTATCGCACTTCAAGGTAGTGTTGCGCATGGCTCTGGCTCAAGCTGGCTCACAAAAATTTCTGAGCCAGAGCCAGTGCATGGCTTTGGCTCATGTAGTAATTTGGAGCCAAAGCCATGGCTCATGAGCCAGTTCAACGAACCTTGTGAACCATGGCTCAAAGGCTCAACTTGCCCCCTAAATTCTTTCACTTTTCCATTAATTTTTCTTTTTTTTTCTTGTTCTAAATCATCACTTTTTTTAATTTTCGGAATTTTTGGTCACTGAAAGTCAATTTCCCTTTAGCCAGATCATAATTATGATTTGTGTTGGCTTATTCTCACTAGGTCATTCTCACTTTTAGCAAACTGTGCATATTAACGGGATGCAAAATATATAACGGGATGCAAAATAGAAAAAATATGCAAAATGTGCATATTTTTTATGTTGAGCCATGAGCCAGGCTCTGGCTAATGAGCCAGCTCAACAAAAGTGCGGAGCCAGAGCCATGGCTCATGGATCTGGCTCACGCCAAAAGCTGAGCCATGCGAAACACTACTTCAAGGTATTTCTTTTTAGATAAGGCTCATTCAGTGTTACCTAGCGGTGGAAGGTGGATGCCCATTAATTTTGGTGGTGGGCAGCGATGTGCAGTAATGTACTAAGTAACAAGTGGCAACCCAGAAAAGAGCAGAAATTTCTAAGGAAACAAAAAAAATTTGAAAATAACTATTCCCTCCAAAAAACAAGAAAATGAGAAAGTTCCCAACAAATTTAACATTCTGAATTCTTGTTAGAGGGAAATTTAAATTAATTTCAACTTTCGACTTTTGAAACAATAAAAATAAGGTAATAAAAGTGTGGGAATTGCATATGCCCATCCTCCATTACTGTATTATTCAAAAAGCAAAATGGTTTATTTTAATTAAATTGAAAGAATAATGATAAATGAAGGTGAATTTTAAAGTTTCTGTTACAATCATTTTTAAGGGAATCTTCATTCATTTGTGATCTATTGAGTTGAAGAGACTGAGAAACAACAATGCAATGACCTTGATCCTTTCAACAAGGCACAAAAGGAATTTCCATAAGCTCTAGGTCTCATCTCTAAAGTTTTTTGGGGTGCGTGCGTTGCGGGGCAGCAGGTTCCTTACTGAATGAACAAAGTTGTTTGTCTGATGCTTCAGAAGTTGTTTCTTCTGCAGAAAACTAGGTAAGGTTCATTTTCATTTCACTTGGAATTTAAGGGCTACGGCCAAGGGTCCCTTTAACACTTCTCTCGCTCTCCCATCTTGTCCTGCTGTGTGTCTGTGAAGGTGAGGTTAAAATATTTATGAAACACTTTTTACTCTATCGTTGATGGCTGTGAAGTACTATTGATTTTGAAGTTAAAGCCAAATATTTTTATAGGGTTTCGTTTTGTTTGTCAGAATCAAAATTATTGAAACATGTTTAGTAAATCAGTAATGCGATTTCCAAAACATTGGCCAGGACACTTTATCAAATTAGCAATTTTTACTGTTGATTTTAGGTCTTACGCTTCTCTCATCGTTTAGTCGAGGCACTGAGTTATGAAAGCAACGGTACTTCTAAGAAAAGAAGTTATCATACCGGTTGCGGTTGGTGAGTTATGATTTTATGCTCATTGTTGTATTGTTGATAATGAGTATAACCTGTAGAATGAATTTTTAGTCACTGGAGTTGGGCTATTGGGATACACATTCTACAAATACATCAGCAACCCGGAGACTCCATTAATAGAAGATTTAAGTCTACCTTTAGCATTGGAATGTGAGTACAACGATTTTCGAGTTACTTATTCTGAAGCTGATCCCGAAGCTTCTGATTATCTCCATGAGCTGGACTTGCCTGAAAACTTATTCCATTTTAACTCCAATTTCGTCAGCTTCATCCTAACACGCTTACCGGTAAATTTAAATATTTTGTTAAAATTACTCTATCCTCTAGTAATCGTTATTTTCAGGAAAGGTTAGGCCGGGCTTTAGTTATTGGAAGCTCAGTCGGCGCTTTGGCTTTCGACTTGTCCCAATATTTCACCGAAGTTAAAGGGATTGAAAAATCATTTTCGAAAGTTGTTAAGTCATTTCAACTGCAAAACGGCGTGAATTTAAAATACTACTTTCCTTTGGAAGGGAGCTATCGCACTTCTAAGATAACTCTAGATGTAGCTAAAATTCTAAACAAATTTCGAAGTGCGACGAGAGTAAGCCATATAATTTACTTGCACACTACTAATAACTAACTTCATTGCACTCTATGATTCTAAGTGCATTATTACAGTCATGTATTGTGTTTATTAGAATATTGAACCTTTGGAGAATGTACAAATCGTAAATGCTGATCCAGCAGGGCGTCTGTCAGGAACTATCGGGTTGTTTCAAGTGATTGTATTGTTCTTGAAATCCCTGAGTAATTTGGAGGATCTAGCATCAGTATTAACAAGGCTTCCCTCTTTTGTTGAACCTGGAGGATTCTTATTCATTGTCTCGAATTCCGATTGGACACGATACACTAATTCAGTAAGCTAGTTGTTGTGAATTTTGTTTAATATTTGAAAGTTTGTACTATTTCATTCTGAAAAAAAAAATTCTTTTTCAGCACGTAGGCTTTGGTTTGCCAGATGTTACAACAACCTTTGGCTTTATGCAGACCCTACTTCAAGAACATTTCGATTTGGTGATTACTAAGAATATGTCTGAAGCAAGACCGATGTCTCTTCAGTCATTCTCAATTCATAATAACCGCATCTCTGTGTGGAGTCGGAACAACGTAGCCCCGTACCACAAACTATCAAAAACAAGTTTTTAGTTCCACATGAAACAACTCATTGGATATTACTTTTCTACTTGTAGTGCCTTCTTCACTTCTTGGTTGGGATCATAGTGCAATATTCTTTAGATTAAGTAGCGTTAAACCGAAGCTTGAACAGTTAGTTATCGGGTGAAAAGAATGGAAGGTCCGGTAGTTAAACGGGCAAAGCTTTTGACTCCACTTGCAACAGGGGATGATTGGACAAATTGGTACAAAAGTTTAGGATTATTGGAGGAAAGACTTCTAACTGGTTGTTTGTGTCGAATTGAGACAATTCAATTGCATAGACCAATTTTGTCTGCCCTTCTAGAACTGGATCTAAAAGTGTCTTCCATCAACTTCTCACTTGATTACACCCTACTATTCATCAGTACAGTTAAATTGTTGTGTGAACTAGCTGTGAGCCAACGTGGTGTAGGTTTTATCTGTTCCAAAGTATCTGAAATAGCTACTTCAGTTTCAACAGATGAAGAAATTTGGGAAACTTTACTCCAGTTACTAAGTTCGTCTGATAAGTTTGTTTCCTATTCATCATCCAAATGTCTCACATCTCTCTTACTCTGGACAAGAGTTCCGCATGTATCCCAAATTTTTGATGTACTACTCGATTCTGTTGTGACGATTGTCGGGAACCCTTTACAAGTAGCACACAGTCTAGAAGTAATTCGAAGTATTATAGAGCACAATGACGAAGACGAGCATCCCCTGCAGTTACTTGGGAGTGGGCTTCATGGAAACTGCAATCCGAAACCCCAATGTACGAAAATAGAAGTTGATTCCGATAATTGCGACATTGAAGTTAAGGACATATCTATCAAAGCTCTAGAGTCTTGGTGGACACGTTTGGTCACAAAGTTCAAAAGCCTGATGTCAAACTATGAAGATCAGTATGAATACTCAATTATAACTTTCCTTTCATTATGGCAGGCTATTGTATCGGTCAAGTCAAATTTGGATGTGGTAGACACAAAACATTTCTACTTACAAGTAGAATCCTTTGTATCCCATCTCAACTCTGCCTTACCACCAGTCCTCTGGAAGAAACTTCTAGACGTTTTCAATGAAATTTTGTGTTACGGTAGCACTCTTTCACTTCAAGACTCCCTTCCCGAAGAACCCTGCAACCTTGCTCATCTTATTCTTCGTTGTGTCAAGAGTCGACAGTTCCTTCAAGGTGTTCCTTTCAATCGGTCCTTCTCATCATTCGGTGGGACTTGTTGGATACAAGCTGACGATTCGAAGTGGGAGAGTGAACTACCATCATGTCAAGAAGGGAGCGCATTTGGAAATTCTATCGAAAGTATGATGAATCAAAGGCTATCATATATCCCAGTCAAACCTTTGGTATATGAAGAAGCACTACCATCATCATCAAATCGAACGTCATTGTTTGGATCCTCAGGTCAAGCGCCGTTGCATACTCAAGCAATTCAGCCGAGGACAATCAGCTCTAATATTCCTAAAATACCCTTGGCTACAATAGGTGAAAAATTAGTAGCAGAATCGAATTCGTCTACAATTTACATTGGTCCAACACCATTTGCCGTGGTTAGTACAGAAGAAAAAGAAGATTTGGAATCTGGTGACATGCCATTATTACAAAAAGTAGTACTCCTGATTCTAAAATGTGTGGCTGTCACTGTAAGAGAGACAAAGGAGGAGGGTGACAGTAGTGACGAAGAAGAAGAGCCAGAAGAAGCTGGAGGAGGTCAAAGGTCACCTACTGACTCAGACTTTAATGATATGGTCATCATCGAGCGATCAGTTCGAGAAGTTTTTGAGCATGTAGATACATACATCAAGTCTATTCTACCCTACCACCCTGCGACCCCAATATGTCAATGGATTGTCAAATTATTCTCAGACCAAGATGATGCATTGGTTGAAGCAATGCTCTGTGCTCTGGATAGCTTCACTTCTTTTATCGGTCGAATAGATATCACTACTGATTTTTACCAACAGCTCAACCCTGTAACAACATTTATGTCCTTTGCAGAAACTATTTCTGAAGATAAGGCAGTCATCGTGGATTTACTCATAGGAAATGAGACATGCTTTCTTCTCTACCTTTTACGGCTCCTCAAGTATATTTCAAAAAATTGGGAAAAATTTAGAACAACATGTGGAAGGGATTTGGAAAAAATTATTGGACTTTTTATAAGACTTAAAATGTCATTAGTGAATAGCCCACATTTCCCTTATAATATTGACCCCATTATACGACTTTTGGAAGTTTGTGAAAATAGTTATGAATCTAGCAGTAACAATCTAATTTCTTAGGATAATTTTATAACCAACTATTTAGTAATCATTCATTGTTTAGGTCAAGAATACGAATAGAAGAATTTGACTCTTTTAGTTATAAAGTAGAATCCAAAATTATACCATTCAACAAAATAGGGATTTCATTGAGAAAAAAATTTTCATTGAAAACTACTACTCGCCAAGTTTGTGCAATTTGTTAATATAATTTTTTTTTAACTGAATTGTAATCCAAACCAAATGTCCAACCATTTTATAGGAACTTATCCAGTAATTTATAATTTTGATTTAGTTTTTTGAATCAACAAACCAACAGCAGGATTTTTAATTAACTGTAAAACCGTTGCTGTTTGTCGATCTCTTGTCAACAGCAGCTCAAAGTTATGTATTTGTAATTCAAATGATTCAATGCCAAATGAACAATTATTAGTACTGTTTCTAAATGCTTAAATTTTGAAAAGGGTGTTATGAAAAAGTGTTTAACACTAAGTTATTCATGAATTTAAAATGAGTTAACCATTTTTTTTAAGTAGCTTTCGAAAAAAAATTGTCTTCCATACTTTATTAAATAAATTGTCCATCTTGCCAATCACTTTTTTGAAACGGGAGGTCCTGTAATTATTGATTACCATAAGAAAATTCAAAAATTTTAATTTACCCGACCAAATTTGAATATTCAAATATTTGGATCTGATTGGCTGAATTTGAAATATTTAATTTTTGGGTATCCGGTAAAGCACCGAAAAATATGGATACTGTTTGAAGATTTTATAGGTCATGTCACACGCAAAACACAGGTGAGAAAATTTTCGTGGCGGGTAATTGATGAAAAACTTTTTCATGATTTTGAAAAATTAACAAAAACAAAAAAAAATTAAATTTTAATTTAATTTTGTTCAAGTGAATTTGGCAATTCCATTTTGCAATTCACTAGTCGGTGTGTAAGTTGGGTAAGTTAATCTTTCATTTCATTGAGATTGCTAATTGGTGGTTTGTTTATATATCGTTTATTTTTAATGTTAGGTCATATGTTAACCGAAATGGTTATTCGATTTTGGAATCCAGAAAGGCTTTTATGTCACTTATTCACCACATCCTGTCATCAAGGTTCCAGGGGGTTACGAGGGAAGGTGTCATCCGTTTCTGGTAAAATGATTCAAGTGAAATGGGACATTTGAATCTTAATTATTAGTTTATTGGTATTGCCTTTGCTTGAGGAACGTACTGGCAGTAGTTGCGTGCTTTTGTATAGTGGTTATCTAATAGTTGATAGCCCAAGAAACATGTAATTCTTCAGGTAATCAGATTCGAATACAATTTAAACATTTGAATCCAATTAACTCAAACGTTTGAATTTTGAACGGGGCGTCAATAACAGGAACAGGATATCCGGTATAGAAAGTTGTTTTGTGAATGAACAAAGAACCAGCAGTTCGTTATTTACGAAATAATTCTCAATATTGTTTCGTGTGATCTGGAAACCATCAAATGACATATTGACATATTGACATTCACATGTATTTGTCAACAATTTACACAAAATATCACGCCACAAAGATGGTAGTGACATATGACAGTGACATGAATTTCGACATTCGACAGGGAAAATTTGACATTTTACAAGTAATTGTCATTGACTTTTTTTGCGTCTGTGCGACATTGACTTATACTTGTCAAAAATATCATAAATATTTGACAGAGGGATTTACCTCTGTCAGGTTTGGAAAATTAAATCTTTTGTATAAAAATTGTTGACTTATGGCTACGTTTGATGTCAGCGACTCTAGTAGCAGC